>JAJIBD010009146.1:0-96295 GCA_021461705.1 Cryptotis parvus | reverse complement strand
CTCAAACAAGGGTTCTCTATCCTATAAGGTTATCACTCAGAGCTAAAGGAGGATTAAAAACATTCACAGATAAACAGTAACTGAACCATTCATATCACCTTAAAGAGCTCTGCCTAGGAAACTGAGTGATCTTGAATAAAAAGCAAAGATCAAAAAACTTAAGTAACCAAACTCAAAAAACATGGCGACTCATTCCTTCATACTAATAATTTTTTCTAATTTAAAATTTCTAAAATGACAATGGGTTCAACTCTCCCATTAAAAAGGCACAGGAGCGGGGCCGGAGCGATAGCCCAGCGGGTAGGGTGTTTGCTTTGCACACGGCCGGCCTGTGCCGCCCAGGTTCAATACCCGGCATCCCATATGGTCCCCCGAGCACCGCCAGGAGTAATTCCTGAGTGCAGAGCCAGGAGTAACCCCTGAGCATTGCCGGGTGCGACCCCAAAAAAAGCAAAAAAAAAAAAAGGCACAGAGTGGCCAGATGGATCAGAAATCAGAACAAAAAAATCCAACCTTCTATTGTTTACAAAGGATACATTGAACTCTCACAAGAAATGGACGCTCAGAACAAAAAGTTTAGAAAATATACAGACTAATGGTTAACTTTAAAAAGCAGGGATGAGGCTGAAGAGACAGTACAGTGGAAAGGTGCTTGCCTTGCACATGCCAGACCTGGGTTCAATTCCTGGCACCGCAGGTCACCCTGGCACCATCAGGAGGGATATGAGCACAGAGCCAGGAGTAAATCCTGAGTACGGCTAGGTGTGACTAAAAAGTAAAAGAAAAAGCAGAAATGATAATATTTGTAGCAGACAAAATAGCATTCAAGGTAAAGAAAAATATCAGAGATAAAGATGTATATTACATACTGGTTAAGGGATCAATACATCAAGAGAACTTAGGTGGTTTTAACATATATTCACCAAATGAGAGGAAAACAAATTTATAAAGCAACACTCAACAAACCTGGAGCTATGTAAATATCAACAACAGATCACTGAACAGATCATTCAGGTAGAACAATAATAAAGACATAGAGCCTTAAATGAGGAACAGGAAGAACTTGAGACTAATAGATACATGTCCTTCTACCCCACAAGGCCAAATACATATTTTTCTACAGTGCATTTTCTTAGATCATTTTCTTAGACAGATCATCTACTGGGTCACAATTCAAGTAAACATAAAGTTGCAAAAATAGAACATACAAGAATACTGGTATTGGACAGTGGGAAAAACTTCAACATTTAGAAACTAAACAGACCTCCCTTAAATAATTTCTGTAACAAAGAGGAAATCAAAGAAGAAATAAAAAATATCACCTGAACAAGAATGAATAACAAACTATCAAAACATATGAGATACAGCCAAAAAAACAGGGGGGGGAAAGTAACAGCTATAGGGATTTCTATCAAGAACGAAGAAAAAGCTCAAATTAATGACCTAATTTAAGTTTGAAAAATCAGGAGTCAAAACATATAAAAACAATGCAAGTAGAAGAAAGAAAATAACAAAAATTAGAATAGAAATCAATGGCAGAAATCAAGAAAACAAATAAAACATTTAATAATACCAGGAGCTGATTTGGGGAAAGATTAGGCAGGAGTGACAAATCTTAGCTAGATTCAGGAAGAAAAAAGAGAAATACAAATAAATAAAATTAGGGATAAAAGGGGGGAACAATTACAGCAGTCACTGCATAAAAAAAACTATAAGAAACCATGGACAACTCTATGAAACTAGGCTGGACCAAAAGAAATGGGTGAATTTTCAGAATCATAAAGTTCCCAAGATTGAATCAGGAGGAAGTAAAAACCCTGAAAAAAACCTTCACAAGAAACTGAAGCTGTAGGCAATAGGCAAGAGAAACAAACAAATGGGAATACACCAAACTAAAAAGTTTATGCATGGCAAAAGAAACTTGGAGCAAAGTAAAAAAGATGCCCTATTGAATGGGAGAGTGTATATGTACACAACACACATCAGTAAAGGGTTAATATCCAAAATAAAGAATGTGCACACAAAAGCGCAACAATAATAACAACAATCAGAAAAATGAGAGAGGATTAACGGAAGCCCAGAACGTCAGATAGATAGTAGGCATACAAAAAAAAGTGTTTATAGTCACTTGTTCACATGGAAAATGAATTAAAACAATGAGATATCATCCCATGCCACCAAGAATGGCACGTGTCAAAATGATCAGAAACAGTCAATAATGGTGGGGATGTGGTGAAAAAGAAAATTCATTCACTGCTGGTGGGAATGCCATCTGCTTCAACCACTATGAAATACAACATTAAGATCGCTCATAAAAAGAAAGAATAGAATTTCTATATACTAGTCTTGGAATCTACCCTCAAACTCAAAAGATTTAACGTATGTATGCTATGTATGTACCATAATACAGAGCTTAATACAGTAACCAGGATATGGAAATAACCTAAATATTCAATGTTAGATAAATGGATAAAAGAGTTGTGGTCTATTTACTACCTAGTATCTCTCTATCCACACACAGAATGGAGCATTTATTAAATAGTGCAGTTTTACTGGAACTGAGGGGGTATAATTCTAAGTGAAATAAGTGAAATGGAGGACAGATACTGAATGATGTCACTGATCCATAAAACATAAAGTGACAAAAAGGGGGAAAAATATTGAATAACAAACCCTTGACTTTGGATTACAATGTTGATTACCAAGTCTTGTGGGAAGAACTGGTAAGGATTATGGTGATAACCTTATTAGAGGTGACATGGGATAATGGTGGAGGGTCGTGAGCACTTTGGGTGGTAGTAGGTGCATTAACTTTGTACATCAAAAAAAATTAGTTTGGAACTAATGGAACCATCTTACCCAAACTATAAAAAATTAATTTTTAATCTCAAGATATAAAAACAGTACTTCAAAAGGTAAAAAGTGTAAAGAGAGAAGTTATAAAAGATGTACATAGGTTATGTACACATAGTAGAAAGGTTTATAAGAAACAGTATATAATTTTATACTCCTCAATTGGGGAACCTAGAAGAAATGGTCGGATTCTTAGATAATTCAGCATCCCAACACTGATCTGACATTTTAAAAAAAAACTCAATAAATTTAGAAGATTGAAATAGTCCACAATTTACTCTCTAATCACAATGGAAGCTAGAAAACTAAACCAAAAAAATTAAATAGAAAAAATTACTTGCTGCTTTTACTAAATCACATACAGTATGTCTCAGTGCATTACTAAATCCCATACAGTAAATTTTGTGTCATCAATAGGTGTAGCAGACCATGAAATTAAGATAAATGACATAAAATGACCCGTTAGTAGGTTCTTTGAAAATATTTAAGGGTTAGGAATATAACTAACTCCATTCTTGCATGTATGACCCCTAAGATTTTATCCCTGGCACCACTAAAAATAAATAAATTAATTAAAGAACAGCTAATTCAAAAACTATCTTTCTCTCATCAACATTATAAGAAAAATGAAAGAAAACTATGTTATTAAAATCTAAAGGATAAATAATAAAAATTCAAAACGTTTTGAATGGAATGATATGAAGACGTCGCATACCAACAATTTGTGCATGCCAAAGAGTAGGGCTTCAAGAAAACTTTCAAGTCCTAAATTCATACAAAAGACTGAATTCTTAGAAATCCACCTTGGAAGTATAAAAATAAACCTAAGGAAAATAAAATCTGAAATATTTACCAACTTTCATTTGACCACTTTCATTTATAATTTTCAATAACTATGATCATTAGGTTTTTCCAACCATTTGAACTCAATGGTATACAGAAAAAAGTTTCTTTGACACAAAATCAACCACAAAATTAACTTTATTATAATGAATCAAATTAGGTCAAGAGTTAGAGAAGGGCAACTAGTATTACCAATATAGATATCCAGAGTTACAAATAAGTGAAGACCCTAATGAAGATGACTACAATAATAATTACCAAGCAGTTTACATTGGATTCTTTCAACCACATCTTGTGATTTCATTGTTTTAAGTCCTACAATCAACCTAATTCCACCACAAAATATTTTTCCTTTCATTTGTATATACAAACCTGCTTTAGGCTTCTTTTTTCTTCTTATTTGGCTTGGAGCTTGTATTATTTTTTCATGCTGTCTTCAACACTCTGTTCTACTGAGTTTCTTTCATCTTCTTGATGAAATTCTGAAGTAACTGCTCCAAGAGTATGTTGCTTTTGCTCACCTTCAATTATGTCATTAGATATGAGCGATGCACTGAAAATTTATAGAAAGTACAAGCTGTTAGAGGTACTTGATTATTTTTATTATTCATCGCATAACAGAGTAAATAAAAAAAAGGGAAAGCATTATTCTATAATCTTGAACCAGTATTATTTCTTGCTGGGAGACACATATATTTCTTAATGCGCTAAAATTATCAGTAAAACTAGTTATTATTATAGAAATTATTTTATACTTTGTGATGAAACATATATGCTGTGAACTGATTAAATTAAGCTCTATTTCTAGGGGAAGATGAAATTTTATTTGATGAGCACTGACACTATGTTGGATTAATGCTCCTCTCCTGCCAAGTCTATGAAAAACAACTTTGTAAATTATTTGGAAGAAACAAAAAAGTATTGTTTTTGTTTACAATATCTTCATTTATTATTTTTTATTTTAAGATAAAATTAATTGCCAGGGACCATACATGGTGCTTGCCCAGTTACATCCCAGTCAAGCCAGTTACATCCCAGCACCTCATAAGCCCTCCTGAACACAGCAAAAGTAACCCACGAGCATAGAGCCAGAAGTAAGCCAAGTGTGGCCAAAAAATAAATAAATAAAATTAGCTGTTGAATTTTCTATTGGTTTATAAGTTAATATAAATAAGATCTTACAAAAATTAAAGTCGTAAAAAAAAATTAAAGTCGTATCACCAAAATAAATAAATAATAAAATGGAATAGCTAGAAGCATACTGGGTTATAGAAAGAAAAATAATCTATTATAACTTGTAATTTATCAATTAGAATATCTACAGCTAAATAAAAAAAAGACTTTCAGTATATTTAGTAATATCAAAAAGACCAAAGACTAAACACACAAAATATAAAAAATTTTTCAAATTTTTTCAAATTTCAGAAAGCCAAATTTATCACATCACCAAATAATGTGTAAAATACCTAATATTTGCAAGCTCATTTTACACAAGGTGTAGTATCGGTTAAAAATTCATGAACTGGGGGGCTAGAGAGAGAGCACAGAGGGTCAGATACTTGCCTTGTACACTGCCAACTCTGGTCTGATCCTCTAAGTACCCCCAGGAGTAACCCCTGAGTATAGAGCCTGGAGCAAGCCCTACCCATACCATATTTGGTTATGGCCCATTTGGTTATGGCCCTTGAAACCAAAACAAAACAAAGAAATTCACGACTTAGTTTAAATAGTGTGACTTTTGATTCATAGCAGATTTGTGGCTGTAAGAAGAGTAATTATAACATACTCTGGTAAGCAATCTCTAAAACGGTACTCATTCTAGAGTTCACATAACGTAATCCTGTCTCTTGATATTTGTTTCTCTGTGTAATTAATTCCCTGTCCTTACCTATTGGTGATATCTACTGACCTACTTTTTCCACTTGTGACCCTTTTCGCCCATGAAACTTTTATATGACCCTGAGTATATAAAATAAGTATAAAACCATTTAGGGACAAGTTATATTTATTTTATATCTACATCTCTAGTAGCAGCTCCTCTTGGCCATATTTTGTTACCAATGGTTGTCTAGCTTTTAGATAAGGACATTTGGGGGAAACTGTTCCCAATTACCAGGGTGGTCACATTAAGAATGTTTCTCACATCAAATTATTTTTTCTCAATGTTTTGTGAACTTAATTGATAATAGAAAAAAAATTAACTACAACAAAGATAATTTTAACTGTTTTCTGCAAGTGAGAGATAAGTATTAATATACTCACAGAATCTCATCTCTTATATGTAAGCATTCAAGCTTATGCAGAAAAAGACCAGATGAATACTAAATAATAGTGATTATCTTTGGTTGGTTAGACTATTTTTATTTTCTCCTTTTTTTTTTCTATGTGGTCTACAATGCACAAATGGTATTTCTATAACAAAGGCAAATGTATCATTCAATAGGAATATTTTAATTTCAAAAAAAAGTGGGAGTAATTGGGTTTCTGTTACTGGAAAAGTAGATGTGAGCCATTAAGGGTAGAGATTCTCAAGTAAACTACCAAGGCTCTTACTTTCTGATTGGTTCTAAAATTAAAACCTCACTTTCCTCATCTGAAAAACTGGTACAGCATTACTCTACTTCATAGTTAACAAGTAAAAATGACTGAATTCTTATTAAAACAAATTAGCACATAGTAAAATGCTACATAAAGGTTATCTATTATAATTGAATTGGCCATGTGTCCAAATGTAATTTTCTTTGTTAAATTACTATTATACCTCAAAAGAGTGTTCCTTGTTTATGACTGAGTTTCAGTCATACAATGTCCCAATACCCATCTCTTCACCAGTGCACATGTCCTACCACCAATGTCCCTAGATACTTACTTTTCCTCCTTCCTACCCTCCCTCCTTTACCTTTTCTCTCTCCACCTCCACCCTCCTTCTCCCTCTCTAATTTTCCTTTTAGGTAGTGTGGTTTGTGACACAGGTACTGAAAGGTAATGTATAATATCACATTACCTTCTTTTTAGCAAAGACTATTTTAGAGATCATTTTAGATTTATCAAAGTACCTTGTTTCATCTTTACACAGGACTGGAATTTTCTTTTCTTTTTCTTCTTACATTTTTCACTGCTTAGCTTATTGTCATGCAGTGAAATACCTGAAGGAAAGTAAGCCAACTGTTCTGTGAGTTTTTTTTCTTATTTTCTTCTTAATCTCCTTTGCCATTTCTTCAGCTACTTGGAGCTGGTAAACTTGCATCATTTCTTCCTCATCTAAATTATTTTCTATTTCTTCATTTGTATTCTCACTTTTCTGCTGAGCAACACCTGGCTGTGATTTTGTTCGTGTTTTCTGATGTGTGGAATCCAACTTCTGCTCAGACATCTCCAGTTCCATTTCTTGTGCAGTCATCTGAATCACTGTTTTGATAACCTTTTTATCCCCCCTTTCTTGCTTGTCTTCCTCTACACTAACATCACCATCTGGATTGTCAGCTGTTGACTCTGTATTCTTTAGTTTGTTTTTAGTGATTCGCATGCTCTTTACATTATTAGAGTCAGAAGCATGCAAGTTATCACTTTTAGTTTCTTTAATATTCTGAAGATTGCTTTGAAGGGTATCGAACTAGAAAAAAGAAGACATAAAACAAAGTTTCAACTAAGCATATTTGGTTAAAAACACAATAATTAGTATTCAACAATGTGTCATACTAGGAAAATCATAGTTTTCACTTGAACACAGTGATTCCATTAGAGTGATTATATAATGAGTCATCTCCTACTTCATTCTTCCAGCTTTAGATTAACTATCTCTTAGGGCAATGTCAAACTACTTTAATTAATTAGCAAATTACTTGCACACATGTTAAATATAATCTTCTTCTTTGAAAGAATGGTCCATAATCTAACCTAAATAAGAGTATTGGAGAAAATAGTAGAATCACTGAATATAAAGAAATTCAGTTTCCCTTAAAAGTAAACAAACATAGGTCATTTATCTTGCTTTATAATTATTTTCTAGATCCAAAAGTCTTTAGCTCTAGAATTACCCTGAAATTAGCCAAAAAGCATCAAGGGGTTGGAGCAAGAGCCCAGCGGACAGACACTTGCCTTGCACATGGCTGACTCAGGTTCCATCCCAGCACCCCATTTAATCTCCCAGGCCTGCATAAGCCCTGAGCATCACTGGTTGTGCAACACCCAAAAAAGGGAAAAGTCAAAATGCATCACTGAGGTCCCACAGCCACTGCATGTTTGATCATTTACTGGCCTTGTTCCAGAGACTCACAAATCTCAAAAAAAGTTCAACTAGCCACAATCTCCGTGAGAGCACAGACCAACTCCCACTAAGGGAGCCTCAGCAGCTGCCCCTCACCCCAAAGTGCTGCCATGCCTCTCAACGGACTGCCCAGTTTTCAAATATTCTAGATTTCCTGGAGAACATCTCCAAACTCTGCAACGCTGACCTCCCAGTAGGAGCACACCAGATTGGATGAGATGTAATGTAGTTGCCATTCAAACTCAATCAACCAAAAACACTAACACCAAAGGCCTAACTCACAACAACAGCTTAGTAACCCTCAGTCAAGGACTTAATGTCCTGATGGTACAACAATTTTCACAATTTTTCTCTATGGAAATTTTTTTTATCATTCTTTTTGCCGTTCAGTGATAACAAGCAATTAAAAAAAGTTGTGGTACATATTATGATACCAATATCCAAGGTCAGGCGAAACATGGAACAGGAGGTCTTGTCAAAGGTGGAAATTATCACAAACATGTGGGAGTCAGAGGCTAGGTAAGACAGAGAATGGAACAGTGTGCTAATAATTGTCGAAAGTGCTGATACCAACCTAGAACTGAGCATTAAATACAGGCAAAAAGATACACATGACAACCTCTTAATGTATGTATTGGAATCCACAATGTGGAAGGGAAGGAAAAGAGAAAGAGAGAGAGAAAGAGAGAAAGAAATTAAGAACCTGCCACAGAGGCAGGCTAGGGAGGGGGAGGGAATCGGGAACATTGGTGGTGGGAAATGGGCACTGGTGGAGGGATGGGTGCTGGAACAGTGTCTGACCGAAACCCAAATATGAACATCTTATGAACATCTTTGTAACTGTATATCTCACGGTGGTATAATAAAATATTAAAAAAAAAATTTTTAAATTTTTAAAAAGTTGTGGACCTGCTACAGGGACAGGCTTAAGGAGTGGTCAGGAAAATGGAGACAATGGTGGAGGGAAGGAGGCAGTGGTGGTGGGATTGGTATTGGAATACTGAATGCCTACAATAAATCACCATGAAACACTACATACGCCACAGTGTTTAAATAAAGGGGGGAATGCATCATTGATAATACAAGCATTAAATATTAGGAAGTTAAATCAGAGCACAGACTAAATATACATATATTCCTCTTTCAAATTAAAATAGAAATATTTAAACTGTGAGATGTTTTAATTTTAAAAACATCCTGAGATTTAAAAAATGTGACATGTAATAAAATACTTAGAGATTTTCCTCTAGAATATGAAACAGTTTCTATTAAGAATCTATCAGAGAAAATCACAACTCACAAAAATGACTTCTCCAAAGAAATGGATGGCTCTGGAGAAAATAAATCAGAGTTAATAAACACTGGAAGAAACAGGAGATAAGTCTGAGGGATGAACAGTTGAGTTCAAGAAACAGAGGTACCATTCAGCTTCCATTCAGACAGTGGCTTTCACCAATATGATCGATACAGCAACTCCATACACAAATATAATCCATATTAAAAGGTTTCTGGAAATATATCCCACCAAGAGCAGACAAAGACTGTTGAATCAACCAATGAGAAATGACATTAACAAAAAGATGCCTTGACAACTAAAAGCTATCAAACAGCACGAGGGAAAATTACTGTATCTAATTAAATAAAATATTAACAAAGATATAAAGAATTCGCTTAAACAAGAATTATAAATAAGTACAATTAGTATTTATGTAGAAATCTGGAAACATATAAGATAAAAAAGCTATTTATGTGGTAGAGTTCAACTTTTTGAGTGATAGAAATAAATGCTTAAAGTATTTGTTTAGAGCTGGATGTTTCAAAGGGCTGGAGTCATGCTTTGCATGCGGAAGCCCCACGTTGCATCACTAGCAATGCCTAGGCCACCTAAAGCAAACCCCTAGTGCACCCATAGCGCATCGCCTAGAGCAATCTTCCAGTACCACTTCCTGTAAGAAGCCCTCAAGGACTGCCAGTTCCCGCACTATCAAGTACCACCCTAAAACAAGTACCACAAAAAACGCAAAACAAAACACAGAAATGAATGCTAAAATATATAATCTGCAGGGGCTGGAGAAAGAATACAGGGGGCTAGAGTGATAGCACAGCCGGTAGGGCATTAGCCTTGCATGTGGTTGATCCTGTTCTGATCCCCAGCATCCCCTATGGTCCGAAAAGTACTGCTAGGAGTAATTTCTGAGTAGAGAGCCAGGAGTAATCCCTGAGAATCGCTAGGTGTGACCCAAAAAGAAAAAAAGAAAAAAATATAAAAAGTACAGTGGATAGGGCACTTGCCTTGCACATACCCAACTACAATTCAGTCCCCAGCACTGAATATGGAAAAAATACAAATATTTTCTCTCAACCTATTACTTATCTTTTCCATTTTTAAATAATTTTCTGAATGTTCACAAATCTCCATTTATTTTGCTTCTTGCATAGTTCATGCTTTTATATCTTGTCGGGGAGCTGCTGGGGTCCCGACAGTGTCGGGAGCGAGTTCCCTTCTACCTCTGAAGCCGGGGGGAATGGATGAAGACTCAGGAATCCGATGCAGTTTTAAAAGGGCTTTACTATCATAGGTTCCAATATACAATCCAAGAGCAGGGAAAAACCTCAGGATTCTGGGTTCCCAGCTAGGCCCCAGCCAGGTATAGGCCAAGATGGCTGCCACCACGTGTTGAGGCCCAACAGAGAATGGAGAGGACGAAGAAGCAAAACACCAAGGGAAGCCGAAATGGCAAAAGGGGAAAAAAAGAGGAGCGATTCTTTCTTCTTGCAGCTTATTTTATAGCTAGAAATCCCCAAACTCCCCAGCCCAGCCCATTCTGGGCTGGGCTATCTAGAGATGAAAACAGGAAAATAGCTCTATAGAACGTAGCAACTTCAGGAGATCATCTGGTTGTTTACAAGGACCCAGAGCTAATTAAAAGCCTCCTAGCAGAGCTGGGAGAAGCTATAAGCTAAATGTAACTTCCCTGGCAGGGAGGATCAAATGCCCTCAGGTAATTTCTCCCAGCACCTCACCTAATATCTTGAGCCAAGATCTGCCTGGAATTGCCTTTATAGGGTAGAGAAGGGGGTTTCTGAGATGTCATGTCTCTGTACCAAAGACTAATACTAATGCCAGTTAAATATTTCTCCAAGCCTTCACAAGAGTCTCGTCTACTTCCCGGTAGTTCTGTATTTTAGTTGCCTTTGAGTTATCAGGGGAGCCATGCTTGCTTGCTTGGAGGCAAACAGCATTTCTCTCTGGTCTAATTACTTAGAGATCCAATGTGGCCAGGCAAATATGCTGGTGAGATCTAGCTAGTCCCACGATTCTTGTGGTATCATGAGAGAATATTTATACCAGCCAGTACAGAATACATGGTCAGATAAGACTGCCACATTCAGACTATCCCCTATCTATGAAGTGACCGGCAGGGAGGCAATCCAGGGCAGATGCAGAGGCCTAGGCTTTTAGGTGTCCTGCAACAATATCTTGAGAAATCTTGCATAACTCGAGTTACAAAATTTTCTCCTGATATTTCTATGAATTATATAGCTTTACCACTTTTTTTTAGGTATTTGACATAATAAGCTATGACCACATCATATTTGGAAATTAAATAGAATTGTGTCAAAAATACCTGCTGGCATCCTTATTAGGATAAAATTCAATCAGTACATCCATTTTCAAAAAATAGGTAATAACAGTTTGCCAATAATTACCTGACAATGATTTATCCAATCCTTGAATATAGAGCGTCCTCATTAATATACTTATCTGGACGTTTACCTTTAACATTTGGGGTTTTCAGTACGTAGAACTTAAATGTTTTTTGATAATTTCTTTCTTTAGTTTAGCTGCTAATATAATTATATTTTTAGTTAAATTATTCATTACTGGCATAGAGAAGCAATTGGCTTTTACTCTTCGACCTTATATTCTGCTAATAATTTTAACAGTACTTTCCAAAAATTTTATCTGCACATTGATTTTTTTTTCTTCTTTCCAGTCTACCTGGATAGATCCCTGGCAGCACTTATGGTCCCCCAGCACTTCCAGGAGTGACGCCTGAGCCCAGAGCCTGAGCACTGTCTTCCAAAATCCCGTTTACCCAGCATAATCAAGATCCATCTACTGTGTCCCAAAAGGCACAGTTTAATCTAAAGTTCCTTGGGGTTCTTACATGAAAGTTATTATTTTATGCAAAACATGTCAGCGTTACATATTATAGGTTACTCACTGATATTTGTTCTCCAGATTTGCTAATTTTTTTCTTCAGTTTTTTTCTTTCACACATTAGATCACTGTGGGTCTTAAGCAATTCCTCAAAGCGGACTTTGGTTTTCATTTTGGCTTCACTTTCAACTATGAATAATAAAAATCCATGTCATTTTCTAAACAACTCTTTTATAATATGTCACTAACATTATCATTGTTATAGTAAGAACATAGAAGAATTTTCCTGCTACATTGGAACAATCAACCAGTCCTTTTCTTCAAAATAATCTTTTTTTGGCTTTAGTGAAAATATACTTATGGATACTGCTTTTGCCTTTTAGGCCACTATCTTTTAAAAAGTTTTATCTCAGTAAACTGGCATTTTACTCATATATAATGCACAGATATGTCTATTACTCTTAATTATGTAGCAACTACCACTCTTAATTTTTTAAAAAAGTATTTGTCATCTCTAAACTTAATTTCCTTATCTATAAAATCAAAATAATCCTATGTCAAGTATAACTTACAAAAGAAATTGGAGCTAGAGTAATAGTATAGTAGGTATGACACTTGCCTCACATGAGGGCCAACCTAGGTTCAATCCCTAGCACCCATTATAGTACTCCGAATTCCACCAGGAGTAACTGCTGGGTGCTTCTGGATATGGCTTATCCAAATGGTTAATAATTGCCTCATTAATTGTGAGCATTTAATAAACAGTAATGGTTAATTTTTCCCTGAAAATATAAATCAAATTATGACACCCCTTAATATCATGCGCATTTACTCACTTCCCTAGGACAAAATAAAGTAAGTCCTTCATCTGTCACCCTGGCCAGTTTCAAACAAGTGACTCCTTACATAAACCTGCACTAGCCATACTGCCCTTCTTCCTGCTCCTCCACCAGAACATGTTGCTTCCCTTGGAAAGCAACTTCTTGGTACACAATGTATTTCCGCTAATTTCTCAACTAGCTGTTGTTAAGTTGCTGCCTGTTCAATGTTGCTTCTTATGTGGAACTTTTCCTACCAATCTCTTAAGTTTCTTGGTTCCATGGAAGGTTACCGTATTCTCTCATAGAACTTTAAACCAACTTGAATTATACAAAATATGTTGTCTTCTATTATTTTATATAGTTCAGAACTTTATCACTTGATCACTTGATCACATATACCGAGTTCAGAACTAACACCTATTTATTAATGATTCTTGCACAGAGTAAGTTTAAATAAGTAGTACTGACTGAATGAATGAATAAATAAATTACTCCATAAAAGATGTTAGTAAACTACAGCCTAGAGGTCAGTCACCTGATTTTGTTAATATAGTCCTGGGAGATTTGCAGGAGTGATCCTGAGTGAAGAATCAGAAATAAGACGAGACCTAGCCAGGAGTGAACCAAAAACAAACAAAATAGCAGTGCAGAGACTAAACTTAAAACCGTTACCAGCTTCCCTTTTTAGGAGTAAGTTTGACAATACATGCTTTGGATATGCCATAAAACATTCATTTGGATGATAAATAACAAAAATTAACTATACGTCATAATTATTGTTTACCTAAGTCCTAAACTACCATGCACTGAATATAAACTAATCTTAATTACCAATATTAAATTGAAAATAGCAAACTAGTTAGTATGTGTAAGTTAATATTTGGTAAACTACATATATTCATTAAATGGTTAAAGAACCCCTTTAAATAATTAAAATTTAAAATAAGTATGTTGCATGCAGAACTTTAAAAAAATCTTACCAGTGGGCATAGCTCCTCTTTATAGAGAATACTGAATCATAACGTAAACCACTGAACTCGGTCAGGATCCTTTTAAAACAAAGAGATTTACTTATAATATGGCATGTCTAAGTAGAAACAAATATTTTCACATAACATTTTGTCATTGTCCATAATCTTATCATGGTTATGCCACACTAAAGATAAGTTTTCTTATTCCTATTCTATGAAAATTACTTGAATACATATAAAGTATGCAATAAAGCAGAATAAACTGGAACATACTTGAATAAAACATTTGTATTTTTTATAAATTTAATGTTTTGAAAGATAGTACACACCTTCTCTGACAAGTCTATAATAAGGACTACCCCAAATCATTACAAGCAAACCAAACACTATTTTAAGAAAGACTTTTCCAAGTGCATACACTATTATAATAGTAAAATATAGATTTGGTCAACACATTCAAGGATAATTAACTAAAATATATTAACCCGCAACTAAAAATACCATGATGGAGACGTTCACTTGTATCACTTGTATCACTTGTATCACTTGTCTTCCCATTGATCATCGATTTGCTCAAGTGGACACCAGTAATGTCTCCATTATTTGGGAATGCGGTCCATTATTGTTACTGTTTTTGGCATATCGAATACAGCACGGGTAGCTTGCTAGGCTCTGGAGCATAACAGAGGCCAAAGAAAAATCTTTTTATGAACAGTTACTCTATGACAAGAGTTGGGTGCATGAAGCAAGAAAATTCTCTTCAACAAAAGATATATCTCACACTATACAAGTTCGTTCAAAGTGAATGAAAGATTTTGCATTTTTTCTTTTTTCCCTCCCTCCTTCCCTCCACCTTTTTTTCATTCTTTTCTGGTTTGGGGGCGATACCTATGGTGCTTAGGGCTTACCCCTGGCTCTGCTAAGGGATCACTCCTGGCAGTACAATTGGGAACCATATTGGGTGCTGGGAATAGAATTCTGTTCTGCTACTTGCAGAGTAAGTGCACTCCCACTGTATTATCACTGTATCTCTGGATTAAGGATTTTTCAGATTAGAGTCTAAGATAGCTGAAGACGCTAGAGCACTTTTCAGGAGGCCCAAGTTCAATTTTACATGTCTCCCTAGCACTGTAGAAGAGACTTGAGGATGGAAGCTGGGGTGGCCACTAAACACCATGGGAGTGTCCTAAGAAGCAAAGGTTTCTTTGTTTCCAACAAATGTTCCTTTTGTTTTGGCTACACCCAGCAGTGCTCTGGGGCTATTCCAAGCTTCCTGTCCCTATGGGGGCCTAAGTGGTGCAGGGAATTCAAACCTGGGATTTTGCATGCAAAGCATGCACTGTCTGGCCACACTTGTTTCTTCAGATGTAAGCCATCTTATTCTCACAGGTGTCACGGTGATATTAGATTTTCATTTCTCTAACCATCTAAATTGTCTACTCAAATCTGTATTTTTTTTACTTTTTTGGGTCACACCTGGCGATGCTCAGGGGTTACTCCTGGCTCTGCACTCAGGCAGTGCTCGGGGGACCATATGGGATGCCAGGGATCGAACCCAGGCTGGCATGGGCTGGCCACGTGCAAGGCAAACGCCCTACCCGCTGGACTATTGCTCCGGCCCCTCAAATCTGTATTTTTTTTAAATTTGGTTTTACTTTGATGTTATATTGTGGTTTTAACCTTCTATTACATCCATGATGTGCAAATACTATTCAACATGCCATGTTTTCATTCTGGTTGTATATAACAAGAGAATCTCAGTTTAATATGATTGATCTTTACTTAATTTTCCCTTGTGATTGGGCCGAGTCTCCAAAGAATTTTTCACTTATGCCATCATGTTCTTTAAGGTTTTGGATCTCACAGTTAGGCCTTTAATATTGTGAAGTGGACTCCTTGACACTTATGAAGGTAGCTGTCCAATTTTCCCATTAACACTGGGGAGTACTACGGCAGCTTGCTGAAGAGCTTTCCTTGACGTTATGATCATTAAAATTTTCAAATAAATAGTTTGGCATATGTTATTGTGTATCACAACTATGGATGAATGCAACTCATATTACTGAAGATCCCTCCACTGTTGGCACCTTCCGTCTACACCCTGTCCTTCAATTATAGTGATCATGTCTCAGAATTTTTTTTCTATTGATTGTCTAATCCCTTATTTTGTTTCTTTACACTCAGCATATGAGCAAGATAATCTGATATTTAGCTATCACTTTCTGACTCACTTCGGTTAGCATTATATTCTCACCATTGTGTGAGAGTGGATGGGGTAGTGGGATATGGTTTGGACCACATCTGGCAGTGCCCAAGGCCTATTCCTGGCTCTCTGATCAGGTGTGACTCTTGGGGTGCCCAGGGGACCATAACAGTGCTGGACAATTAATTATTGAGTCTGGGTCCCAGTTGATGTGGTAATGCGTAAGGTGAATGCCTTACCTCCTGTGCTATTACAGTCCCCTCTTTGTGTCATATTTAAAAAGTCATTACTATGGGTACAGTATGGGTATGTACTGTACCCATAGTACAGTGGGTAGGGCACTTGCCTTGCATGCAGCTGACCCAGGTTCTATCCCAGGTCCCTACTTGGTCCCCTGAGCCTGGCTAGAAGTAATCTCTGAGCTCAGAGCCAGGAGAAAGCCAGAGAACCTCTCAGTGTGACCCTAAAAAAAAAAAAACATAAAAATCATCACATGGAAAAAATATAATATAAAAAGTCTTTCTACTTTTCAGTAACCAACTGAAATGCTGGTTCTCTGAAGTAGTCTCTTTTCATAGTTAGAAGTAATATCTTGTCTAGATCGTCAGTGTTTAGGGGAGGACTTTTTATGTTCACTTTGTATTTTGTATGAATACACTTCTTCATTCTCTTGCTTGCTAAATTACAAACTTGTTAAATTATGAAATATCTCTGGGATTATCTCTTCTTTAGTGTGTATCCAACCTAGAATTTCTCCCACAGAAAGATTCTCAGAAATTGTTTGTTATAGAATAAGAGTGCTACTGGGCACCAACAGCCTAAATTCTTTACTAAAACCCATGATAGCCATCAGATTCTTTGCTATCTGATTCTTAGGAAAGAATCTTTTAACTACTATACTATAGTTATGGTCCTATTCTTTATTAATATATATTCTATTCTTCATATATATATTCTTCATATATATGTATATATATGTATATATATGTATATGTATATATATATATATATATATATATATATATATACATATCCCCATTGCAAAAGCAGTTCATCAGTAAATGCACAAGTTGAGAGCCTACTACTGAGAGTATCCCACCCTGCGGCAGAGCCTGGCAAGCTACCCGTGTCGTCTGAGGTGGTCTGAGGCTCTCTGTGTTCCCGGAGTGAGCAGATGCCCTTGGGCTACACTAGCACGTGACAGGTAGTATGTTACTGATGCCCGCTGGAGCAAATAGATGAACAATGGAAAGACAAGTGAGAAGTGACCAATGTTATTTAAAAATGAGGAATTATGTCCAAACCACCATAATGTCCAGACTAGAATACAACATGCATATGCTCATATGAATAAACTAAACTATAAAATAAAAAGAAAAAAATGAAATGACACAACAATTATATAAACACCCAATTTTCTGGAAATCCACATTCGAGTTCCTCTGGTATTAGGAATAATTTGGGAAAAAAGTATGAGGAAGATAGTGTGATCACTATGAAGCATGATTACATCACTACATAATCACTCACATAATTATGTGAGTTCACATTTATATAACAACTACCTGGTGAGCAGATACAAGGAGACATCATTACAACCACATTGTAAAATCTCCCAAACTTTATGGACAAAAGCCAGTGGGTTTTATCTAGTTTTAATAAGATTCATCTACTTTATAATATACTCAAAATTTCAAAAGAAAGGGTGAAAAGGCAAGTGCACTAAATTAGAGCAAGTAACCAAAACCTGACAAACACACAGAAAAAAAAATATGAAGCATATAAGAACAGCACAATAAAAGAAAACATCTGGGGCCGGAGCGATAGCCCAGCGGGTAAGACGTTTGCCTTGCATGCGGCCAGCCTGTGCCGGCCGGGTTCGATCCCCGGCATCCCATATGGTCCCCGAGCACACCAGGAGTGGTTCCTGAGTGCAGAGCCAGGAGTAACCCCTGAGCATCACCAGGTGTGACCCAAAAAGCAAAAAAAAAAAAAAAAAAAATCCGAGCTATAACTATGAATCATCATGTTAAGAAAAGCCTTACTTATTCTTTCCCACAACCTTGAATAGAAAAGTATCACATTTTAGATTAACTGAATACTCCTAAAGGAGGACAGAGTCACAAATGATTCTCATGCTTCCAGAACTACATTCTTTAGACTAGTAGTATCATATATTACAATATGGCCTAATGTGGTAAAGCATTTTAAAACTCAAGTCCTGAAATTAGTCTTCTATGATTACATGCATGAACGATTTCAGGCAATTTGTTTTCTCATCGGAAATATCAGTATCATAAGACAATTATTAGTACCATAATGACCTCTGGAAGTTACATGATTTAAAACAGTGCCTTAGAATAAGCATCAAAAACACTTAATGAATGGATACAGTAAGATTAGTGGAGCTCATTGAACATGAATGAGTATAAGTAATATCTCAACTGTCCTATCAATATATTCAAATCTATCTGACAGATGGACCCGCCTCTAAAATTAATCCCTTTCCTTAATCTTTAAATGTATATAGCAAATCACTTTTTATTTCAACAATATATTTACTAAGTTAAAATTCTAGATTTTATTATATAAAATTTAGCTAAAAACAAGTATAAGATATAACCCCATAAAATTTATAATTACCATTATTATAGTCACAAAGCATGATTTAAATGTGTTAACATTTATGGTTTTAATGTATAAAGTTGGCACATCTTAGTAACACCAAAATTCCCATATCGGAGCTCCTTTTATTACTTCTAGTCCATTTATTCTCCTGCAACGACTCCTCCATTCCTTGGTAATCTCATTTGTAACCCAAGGCCACCATTTGATATTTACTATTCCCTTGGGGGTTTTTTTGTATGACAGAGATGAGTGAAATTGTATAGTATGCCCTGCTCCCTCCTTTTGTCTTATTTTGCTTAAAATGAAATGATACCCTCAAATTCTATCCAGGCTTCAGCAAACAGCAATATTTTATCTTTTCTTATAGTTGCGTAGTATACCACTGTGTATATCTATCCACTCATCTGTAATTGGATGGTTTGGTCATTTCCACATCCTGAATATTTAACTAATAGCTACAATAATCATAGGTGAAAAATTAATGGCTTAGAAGGAGAGACAGATACAGAATGACTGCATTTATTTGCATAACATAAATATATATGCACATATTATGATACCAATATCCAAGGTCAAGTGAAACATATATCAGGAGGTCTTGTCAAAGGTGGAAATTATCACAAATGTGTGGGAGTCAGAGGCTAGTTAAGACAGAAAATGGAACATTTTCTAGTACATTTTCTAATACTAGTGAGTATTAAATAGAGGCAAAAGGATACACATACACACATCTTAGTAACACCAAAATTCCCATATCGGGAGGGAACTGGGGACGTTGGTGGTGGGAGATGGGCACTGGTGGCAGGATGGGTGCTGGAACACTGTATGACCAAAACCCAAATATGAACTTTTTAATTGTATATCTTTGTAATTGTAAAAAAAAAAAATTAAAAAAAATAAACTATATACTAAAAAAAAAAAAAGAAAGAAAAAGAAAAATTAATGGCTTTTGGGAGGGCTTGTTTCTGGGATAGATGCCAAGAAGTGGAATCACTGTGAAATATCAAAATTGTACCCTTATTTTGTGAGAATATTTTTTCTTATCTCCATAATATTTTCACATATACTGTGCCAGACAATATTCCCCCAACATAAATGAGGGTTGTTTTTATACATCCCCAGCAAGACTGATTGATTCTAGTCTTACATCCCTACCAAGACTGATTGATTCTAGGGGGCTGGAGCAATAGTCCAGCAGGTAGGGCATTTGCTTTGCAAATGGCTAACCACGGCATCCCATATGGTCCCCCCAAGCACTACCAGGAGTAATTCCTGAGTGCAGAGCCAGGAGTAACTCCTAAGCAGCATTACTGGGTGTGACCCAAAAAGCAAAAAAAAAAAAAAAAAAAAAAGATTGATTGATTCTAGTCTTTCTGACATATGCCAGGTTTACTGATGTCAGCTGTTATCTCCTACAGGTGTCTGGTGTTTTATTGGCAGTTCTCTGCTAATAAGTGATGGTGAACACTTATTCATGGTTACTGGCCATGCATATGTCCTCTCTGTTGAATTGTATGCTCATCTCCTCTCTTCAGTTTTTGAAGAAGTTATTATTTTGGTTTTTTTGTCACTGAGCTTTATGAGTAACTTATCTTATATATTAGCCCTTCATCAGATGTATGTTATTGTCACTGTCTGTCACTGTCTTCCCATTGTTCATCGATTTGCTCGAGTGGGCACTAGTAACATCTCCATGAGTTCTGTCACAAGCAAGAGTAATCCAAGGGCATCCGCTTGCTCCAAGGACAGGAGGAGCCCAAACCATTCTTCAGGTCATGGAACTGAGGTCCATAATTGTTACTAGTTTTTGGCATAACAAGTAAATAAAACACGGGTAGCTTGCCAGGCTCTGCCATGTAAGTGGTATAAGATGTATGGTACGTAAATATTTTCACCCATTCAGTAGCATGTCTTTATTGTAGTCTGAAGTGCTTTTTGTCACGCAAAACTTTCTCAAACTAATCCGACTACATTTGTTTATTTTTTGTCACTGGAAACAAGAACCTAGAGAGTTCTGCTTATGCTTTTCTCAATGTATTTTATGTATTGTGGAATAATCCTGAGTTCGTTAATCTACTTTGAGCTAACTTTTGTGTATGGTGTGAGATACGGGTCCAATCACTATTTTGCATGTAGTCATCCAACTTTCCCAACACCATTTATTAGAGGGCTTTCTTTTTTATAGTTAATTTTTCCTGTTAATTAATTTATTATTAAACTTTTTATTATAACATTATGAGATATACATTTATAAAGCTCTTCATGATTGGGTTTCAGTCATACAATGTTGCAACACCCATCCCTTCACCAATGCACATTTTACACCACCAATGTCCCCAGATTTCCTGCCTCCTCCCTTAGCATGCCGCTATAACAGTTGTTATAGCTGTTGTTCTTCTTCTTCTATTTCTTTTCCTTCCTTCTTCCTTTCTTCCTTCCTTCCTCTCTCTTTTTCTTTTCTTTTCTTTCTCTTCTCCTCCTCTTATTCTTTTCCTTTTCTTCTTCCTTCTTCTCCTCCTCTTCCTTCTCCTCTCTCTCTCTTTCCCTCTCTCTGTCCCCCATCTCTTACACTTCATGGCTTGTATTAGAGGCCTTTCTTATTTCACGTCATAAACCCAGTTCCTATGTAAATAGAACAACTATGTATAGACCTCAGGGCTTTTCTCTGAGACTCTAAATATGTTCCATTAGTCTGCAAGTCTAACTTTATTCCAGTGCCACACAGCTCTGATTAAAACTCCAAGTAATGAAATGTCTCCCATCTTATTTTCCTTGGAATTGCTTTCAATTTTGTGTTGGCTTTATGATTCCAAGCAAAAATTTTAGAGTCTGTATTAAGATCTCAGAAAAATGTATTTGATGCAAATTAAAGTAGGATAATGCTTTGGACAGGATGGTCACTTGGCAATGCTCATTTCTCCAATTCCTGAACATGGAACATCTTTCCATGGGTTTAAGGTTCTTTCCTATTTCAATAGTCATTCACAATTTTGATTGATGTTTTTAAATCCTTCTGTGACTCCTGGATTATTGACAGTTTATTTGGGGAATATTATTTTAAATTGAATTGTCTTCTTTTCTCTTTTAGCTTTGTACTTGGACAAAGAAAGACAAAATATTCGGATATTTACTGTAAACATTAAATGCATTGGTTTTGGGGGTGTCTACTAAGAAGTACTCGGGAGGCTAGGGAATACTATTCCTTCTGTTTCTGAAATGGGGCTGATGGTTCAATGCACAGCCCAAGGATATCAGCCACAAGGATTCACAGCTCCTTAGGCCATGCGGTGCCAGGATTCACTCTATCAGTGCTTTGTGGTATTATATTGGATTATTGCTTCAAAGAGGTTTTAGAGTTTTTGTGTATATTATAATGCCAGCTTCAAAGAGTTTTAACAACTTTTCCAATTTGACTTTATTTCTTCCTTGCCAACTGCTGTGAACATTACTTGCTAAATTATTTTAAATAACAGTGGATAAACAGACATCCTTGTGCTTGAGGTCTTAGTTTAATGCCACCGTGTATGGTACTGGCTGTGGTTTAACTATGCAATACTGTCACATTCTTGAAGTCATGTTTATGCTATTCCTATGTTGTATTTATGTTGAATTTTGTTGGGATGTTGAACATCCAACATCAAGGAATTTTTAAATCTTGTCAAATTTGCCTCTGAATCAACTGATATCTATCAGTTTGTAACATGCTGTATAACATTAATTGATTTGCATACACTGAATCATCTTTACAATCCACTGTTCATGAAATACAGTCTTGTGATATATCAGTTGATTTGATTTGCTATTTTTGAGGATTATTTTAAATATTCATAAAACAGGGATATCAATATGAAATTTTCCTTTTTCTTTTAGTAACTTTCTCTCTTGGATATTACTATGAGCTAAACATTAAGATAACTATGGATGCACAGAAGCTGCTAGGAACATTTCCGTTTCTTCAATATTTTGGAAGAGGTTGAAGAACATCGTAAGTTATCCTTGAAAACTTTTAGCTCAAGAGAAAACTTATCTGGATGTGGACTTTTGTCCTTGAAAAGATTTATAATTGCTGTTTCGATTTCCTCTCTCATAATCAGATCTCTTCAAATTTTCTACTTCTCCCTGATTAGTCTTGGGAGGTGATATGATTCTAAGAATTCATCTATTTCTTATTTCATTTTTGGTTTAAGGGCAGCATCTGATTGTAATCAGGGATCTCTCCCAGTGAACCATATGAAATGCTGGAGACTAAATATGGGCCAGCTGCCTACATATTCATGGTACTATTTCTCCAGCCCCAAAATTCATTTATTTTTTTCTAGCTTGCCTGGTTTAGTAGTATAGTTTTTCACAAACGTGTACGATATCGTATATCTCTGAAGTTATCTGTTGTAATTTCTCCTCTTTCATTTCTGATCAGATTTACTTGGGTTCCTCTCTTTTTTCCCTTTTTGGTCTAGCTCACATTGTGTCAGTCCTGTTTATTCTTTTTAAAAAATGCTTCTGGTTTCATTTACCCTTACCATCATTATCTTGATTTCTTTTTTTTTGCTTTTTGGGTCACACCCGGAGACACTCAGGGGTTACTCCCTGGCTCTGCACTCAGGAATTACTCCTGGCGGTGCTAGGGGGACCATATGGGATGCCAGGGATCGAACCCAGGCCGGCACAGGCCAGCCGCGTGCAAGGCAAACGCCCCTACCCGCTGGGCTATCACTCCATCCCCATTATCTTGATTTCTATATGATTTATTCTCCTCTTTATTATTTAATATTTCCTTCATTTACTTTGATTCAGCTGTATTTTTTCCTAGTTTCTCAAATTTATGAAGTATGGTGCCTGATTTGAGCTTTTCCCTGTTTTCTGATTTAAGACCATAGTACTATGAACTTCCACCTTAGAACTGCTTTTACCTTGTTCCATAGGTTCAGATAGTCTGCAACTTCATTGCTGTTCATTTAGAGGAAGCTTATACTGTCCTTCAGTTCCTCTTTGATATAACAACTATTTAACATTAGGCTGGTGGAGCTTTTCCGAAATGTGTGTGTGTGTGTGTGTGTAAATTTCTATGTTCATGGTATTATAATTTGAAAAAATTACTTACAATTCCTATTTCCATTACTTTTTGCACATTTGAATTGTGTCCCTCCTTATGGTCTATCCTCGAGGATGTTCCATGTGCACTAGAGTTGAAAGTGTATTCAGCTTTCTGTTTTTTGAGGGTGGGGAGTCAATTAATATCCCAGTTCTTTCATCTCCACATTCAGGATTCTTGTTCCCTTACAGATGTTGTTTGATATGTCTAATGACAAAAGCAAACTACTGAATTCTCTGCTTGATCTGTCCAATGACAAAAGTGGGATTCTGAATTCTCCCACAACTACTGTGTCGCCATTAATGTGTTTTGTCTGGTCTGCTAGAAATAACTTTATAAATTTTGCTGAACCTTCATTTGATGCATGTATGTTAATAAGAGTTAAGTCCTCTTTATCTACTCATACACCAACAAGTATGTGATGGTCCATCCTATATCATTTCTTTTTTAGCTCGAATGGTATTTGGTTTGATACAAGGTCATCCCTGCCATCTAATCTCTATGATTGTTCTATCCTTCACTATCAGTATTTATCATAACAAAACAAGTATGTCTCTTGTAAGCAGAAGGCTCATTTTTTTTTCCTGATCTATGCAACCACTCTGCCTTTGATAGGTAAATTTATTCCACTGAATTTTAGAGAAATTACAGAAATGAAGGAATCTGTAGCCATTTTTCTAAGAGGAATGTTTTTGCCATTAAGTATTTTGTTTATTTTAAGGAAGTCATTCAGTATTCTTTGAATTGATGGGTTAGATGTAAAAATAAAATATCACTAGCTATTATTACTCTTAGATGTTTTTACCACTTCTTCAAATCTAAACAAATATCCTGCAGATTGGATTCATAATAGAGAAACTTGGTTAGTGGCTCTTATCATTTAGCACTTGGAATATTATTCCCATTTCTTTCCTGCTTGTAGAATTTCATTTGAGAAATCAGATGTAAATTTTAAGTGTTTTTTTTTTAATTTCAGCTTTTGGTTCTCTTTGCAATATTAAGAAATCTGTCTTTGGCTCTTGCCATTTTGATTACAATATGTCTTGCTATTGTTTCAATCTGTTTTGTTTGGGACTCCTTCCACCTCCTGTATCAGTAACCTTCCTTTTCAGACTGGGGTATTTCTCAATTATGATCTCTTTCTGGCATACACTATTCTCTTTTACTTCTTTAGGTGGATGTTTTCCTCATGCTATTTTCCTTTTTTTCTATTTAAAATTTTCTCATTAAAAATCTCTTGTATATTACATAAATACACAAATTTATATATTATGTTTCTTCTTTATTATGACAAGCACTTTGTCATAAAGATCATTGATTCAATTTCTGACATCTTCCATTCTATCAAGTCCTTATGCTGTATTCTTTACCTCCTTTATTTGTGCTTGACCAAGTTCTTTATTTTTCAGATATCTCTGATTTGACTAAATCTGTCTTTCATTGATTTCTTCAATTCAACAATCATCAAGAAAAGAGAACTGTTTGTTCTGAAATCATCAGGCTGTGTCAAAAGTTCTGATGTATGACTAGACTTTCCTGGGGTTGGCCCATTCTTTCAGGCAACCGAATTCCTTCACTTTTTCCCATTATTCCTGGTGTGGGAGCGATAAGCATAGTTCCAACCTCACTGGTCTGAGCAGTGATCTGGTACTCCAATTTGCAGTTCTCGGTCTGTCAACTATTGAGTTCTTGTAGCCTTTTTTCTTAAGTTGTTTAAAGATCAAATCTGTGTTGTAGCTCCGATTTGTGTGTACCCTGATGTTAACGGGGATTTGTAGCACCAGTATCCAATAGCTGATATAGCACCAGAGTCTACCTAACCTGGGCCCTGGCTTTGGATCACAGTTGCTGATGTCTGGCAGATGCAGTTTTCAGTACCACTTTTGAGATGGCTGCCCAAACCAAGGCCCAGGTTATTTGCTTCATGCTACAGGCTCTGGAATAGCAACTCCCACTTGTTTTCTTGGGAATAGGTGCTTTTAGCTGAGGCTTAGAGAAAAACCACTAGTCTACATCTAGACTAGCACAAAGCAATTGTTTTGGCTTCTTTCCATTTGTCTTCAACTATGGTTGGAAGTCAAATGTGGTATACCCATCTTGGGGAGCTTTCCTCTGATTCTGAGCTGGCTGTGGCTGCAAGCCTCTCATGCTGCCTGAAGAGTAAAGTGGAGACTGCAGAACTTTCACGGTGGGGCCACTGGTGGACAAAGCTAAGACTATAACCTGGCCAAACAGTATTCATGTCTGGAATGGCTGGTCCCATTCAGAGTCAGATGTGGGTGGCCTTTTTGTTAGGGTAAACAAGTTCTAATATCCTGTGACTCATAAGTTCCACAACAAAACTGAATTCTGTGAAGAGCCTCAGCAAAACTTATCACACAGAGGATAAGATGAACTGGCAAGCTCAGGTAGTGAGCCTATTAAGATTGAACTGACACAGTAATCAATTGATAATTCTCATCTATCACAACTGCTCCCTATTGGCAAGGGAACAGCATCCATTCCATTATACTGTATTCAATAATCCCGAAATGGTGTTCAACTTAGCAGGTGCTGATATGAAACTGGTATTCTATAAGTTCTTTGCATTAAGCACTCTCCAGTGCTTGGTTGGTGTTTTCTATCTATTACTAGCCTGCTAAACTTACTAGTTTCTTTTTCAGTCTCTGCTTCTCCTCTCTAGGGGAAGCAACCACTCCTTATCACTGCTGCTCTGCCTTCCACAGAGTTCAATTTCCCTGAGTTGATGACTCCTTTCTCCAGTGAATTTACTGTAAGACCGCTATGTGATGCTATGCTCCAATCACTCATTCTTATATTGATATAGTAGGAATGCTGACAGAACTGCTCCCTTTTGGCCATCTTGGTTGCACTCAACCATAATTCAAATTTTGAATCATAAAATAGTAAAACACATGTAGGGTTTTTAGAAACATTAAGTAATATGTCAGTGAACCTCTTAGGACAATTCCTAAAACATGGCAAGCTCTATAAAAATGACGGCAATTATTACCACATGAAACCATATGTACATACTATAAACTAATTAAACTTAGTAGGCACTATACATTATTAGGTCCACAAGGAAATATACACTGAAGATATAAGCATTTATTTATGTCATGGTTGCAAAGGGGAAAAAAGCCTAGCATATATTTCTATGAGTACACAAAAATTCATAAATAAGTGAAAATTTAACAGAAAATATGGCATAAATCATGAGGGAAAGTTTTAAGAAAGAAGTGGTCTGTTCTATATGATTCTCAAAGCTGATGGCCCAATGGTCCACTGGATTTGCAATCAGGAAGTCACATACAGAGGAGCAGATATTTGGAAGCCACAGAGGAATGAACAGGCATGATGTAGAAGAAATAGACCTATGATTATTTCTACAATATGACTACTACCACTTATAATTCTTTCCCCACTCCAAAAAACAACAACGATGAAAATTTTTCTATAACACAAATATGATAGCATCCATTTACAATTCTTCACTAACTCCCAACAACTCACTAGAAGGAAATGGGCCTTAGGTTTTGAAATAGCAAATTCCCTTTCATTGCCTCTCCTTTTCCAGTCAACCTTCTAATATGTTCTGTGTTTCAGCCAGGAGAAACTGGTTGCAGGTCTTCAAATGTGCCAAAGTCATCCTGCCTTCATATGCTGGTATGAAGTGCCTTTCTTCCTACAATCCTCTAACAGACCTCCAATTAGTCTTTGGTACTAAAAGCCTGCAGTATATTCTCTGAAGAACCAGTTAAATATTTCCTTGAAGGGAAATTAAGTATTTCTCCAAGTTTCCTCTGACCCTCATACCTTCCTCCACAACAGGCCTTACTTTTCACAAATGTAAACTCTTTTGTAATTGTTTCCAAATTCTAAGCTTTGAAAGGTCAGATCTTTGCTCTCTTCATAAATATATACCTATATAAGAAAGGAGGTTGGTATCCATTAATAACATTTCATGGTTAAAATATTCTTGATTTGCTATGGTGTGTCCTTGAGTAATAAAATAATTGAGTTATTCTATTATTCTAAAAATTAGAATTATTCTAAAAATTGTTTGTTTTTTTTTTGCCTAGGAAAGAGAAACCTTTAAGGATAAAAGGAAATACTGAAAAGTAAAATGCTGAGATTAAGTGAATGGAACATTTAGGGTGCTCAATAAATTATATTATGCACTCTTTTATAATCTGAACACAATGTAGAGTGGAGAAAAATCTATGATTAAGTGAATTAAATTTACATATTTATGATTAATTTGATGCACAATTGCATTAATACATGCTACTATTACTTGTTAACAGAAAATGTAATAATCTCTAGTTATTAATATGCAATGTAGTAAACATTATTGAACTGTTAATTTAACATTTGATTAGAAATTTCCATGGAAAGCTAATGATAATTATGTACATCAAAGCATAGTCTAACACTATTGTAAACATGTGATACAAACTATAATTCTTTACAGTTTGTGAAGGGGGTTGAGATAGTATTGTGCAACTACACAGCACTATCTACGCACTGTACATTGGTGTAGGGATGTTGACTGCTGATGGGTATGGGATCTTTAACTGACAGTATTTTAAATCACTACGCTTAAATAAAACTTGGGGGATTGAGATCAGACTAAAATTGTATGCTTTGTTTTAAAACTCCTCCCTCACAAAACCCATTTACACTCACTTTTAAGAAATGCTACATAGGGAAATTAACTACTTCATCTTACCTTATTACCTTATTATTACACAGCATATAATTAATGATTACAAGAAAAAGCAGAGACTTGGATAATTCACAATATTGATAGAATAGGTTGAATGGGAGGAGTAAAGTAAAAGATATACATAACTCAATGAATGAATTTAATGTCTACCTAAACAATTAAAAATCCTAACAAGGTTTAAAATAGCCTCTGTCTCATATATATTTTACATATATACACATATATATGGTTGATGGCCTGACATAGAAAAAAGCCTGGGTCCCCTGGGGTGAACTCAGAGCAAGCGCAGAGTCTGCCAAGGTACCCGTGGCTTATTCAATATGCCAAAAATAGTAACAATAATGGACCTCATTTCCAACGAATGAAGATGTTACTGGTACCCACTCTAGCAAACTGATGAACAACGGGAAGACAAGTGATATATACTGTCCCAGAATCCACAATCTTATATGTGTGTATAGAGTGTACTATAATATATAAATATATATATATATACAAATACATACATACATATATATATATATATATACAAACGACTCACAGACATGGGGCAGAGCTGCTACCGGCTCTCCCTGTGCCCAGCCGCTCATGAGGCACCCAGGAGGGGTGGCAGGTTCTAGCCCTGGCCCGCCACCCCAGCAGAGCCTCGCCAAGAAGCCAGACGACCCCCCACTCCATGAAGGCCACCGTTTTCCACATCCGGACCTCCCTCTCGTCAGAACTCCACCCAGCAGAAGAGCCTATCATGACCCGGCTCATCGGGCCCAACCTGCAGCAGTCTTTTTCAAGTCCGGCCCAGGTATGCTGACCCAGAGACTCACAGACATGGGTCAGAGCTGCTACTGGCTCTCCCTGTGCCCAGTCGCTCACGAGGCCCCCGGGAGGGATGGCGGGTTCTAGCCCTGGCCTGCCACCCCAGCAGAGCTTTGCAAGAAGCCAGACGACCCCCTGCACTACATGAGGGCCACCATTTTCTACATCTGGACTTCCCTCTTATCAGAACTCCGCCCAGCAGAAGAACCTATCACAGCCCGGCTTGCATGGCCGATGGTTCATCAATAAATGCTGGAGATCAGAGGTGACTACAAGAGTATGCCACCCGCACGGCAGAGCCTGGCAAGCTACCCGTGTTGTATTTGATATGCCAAATACCAGTAACAATTATAGACCTCATTCCCATGACCTGATGGAATGGTTTGAGGCTCTTTATGTTCCTGGAGCAAGCATATGCCCTTGGGCTCTACTAGCATAAGACAGGACATATGGAGATGTTACTGGTGCCCACTCGAGCAAATGGATGCTGAACGGGAAGACAGTGACAGACAGTGATACAGTGATATAAATGTCCCAGAATTAACAATCTTTCTGAAAATCCAAGCAATAACAACAACAGGAGCCAGAAGGACTGGTCAATGATTGGAAGTTACTACATGTGTTTCCACCCTAACTGGGTGGAAACCAGTTAGCATAGAAAAGGGACCAGTATGAAGTATGACAATAATAGTTGCCAATGATCACACTGGACAAGAACTGAGTGTTGGAAAGTAGGTAAAGGGATATGCATAATAATCAGTGTCTGTATTGTAAACCATAATGCGAGAGAGAGAGACAGAGAGAGACAGAGAGAGAGAACTATCAATCATTAATGTGAGGGGGACTGTTAGCATCTTTTTCTTAATAAAAGTAAAGGCCGTATACATGTCAGTAGCTGTTTCACTGATGCTTAAATACAGTACAACCACTTGTAAGGAATTCCTAAAACGTCTATCCTTGCTTCGATTACTCATATCAAAAGGGATCTTTAATTCTTAAAGACAACATATAGATCACCTTTTCTTGGTGCAATCAAGACGGGATTTCGCAGGCACAAGCTTCAGCACCAGGTTGACACCTTGAAAGGAAACAAAAGTTATTTGGAAAGCATCTGGTGTGAAAGAATTTAGAGCAGAACCGGAATAAGAGAGGGAAAACCACATTCACTGAAAACCCCACAGAAACTACCAATTCCCGGCGGCCTGGCAGGGAAAAGAGCTCACAGGAACATCTCGCGACGCCCCTCTCTCTCCCCCCATAGAGGGCCGCGATGTGGGGCTGCCCCACGGACCTGTCCACTCCCAAAGCCATCACCTGCCAAGGTGGCCCGGGCAGCTCCTGCGTTCTGCTCCTCCACCCTCCACCCGCGCGTCTGCAGACAACTACTCACAGAGACCAGAGAAGCGCCGCCGACAGCGCCACAGCCGCCTGAGGTGCCGCCGGCGCGTTGCCCAGTGGCTGTCCTTGCCGGGTGGGGGCGGGCCAGGGGAGACGCGGCCACGCAGCCAGGTCCAGCCGGCAGCGACCCAGGATCGGAAAGCGGACGGGAGGGTGTCGCAGCGCAGGCAGTTCGCGACCCGCCGACGTCAGCACCTGCCTAGGCCGCTGTTCCCATGGCAACCCAAGCGCCCGCTCTTCCGGCCGGAAGCTCGGCCTATCCTCGGCGTCCCGGCTCTAAGTCCCGCCCCCGAGCCGCCCGGGCCGAGCCGGGAGTGTAGCGGGAGGCGCTTGCGGAGGCCGAGGTTGCGCGCGCCCGCTGCCCCTGACTGTGGCGAGGCGCGCGCTCAGGGGCCGCGCATTGGATTCGTCACACCCTCGAGGCCGGGGTGCCCTGCAAGAGGGGAGAATTCGCTTGGGTGGGAGCGGAAAGGGCCCGCCAGCGTGCGTTAGTACTAGGCCGAAACCCTCGAGCCCATTTGGCCGACATTGCCCCAAACGTGCTCCGGGCCTCAGTGCCGCTGGCAGTGCTAGGGGGTGGGGGGGAAGGAGCTAAGCAGGTCCAGGAAGCTGCCAAATGGGGACAGGAAATAGACCAGTCCCCTACCAGGCCATCAGGCCTGCAAAATGATAGCCACAGGTCAAACGAAAGAGACTTAAGTGATAAACTCTAAATACCTGCAGGGCTAGCCACAATGTGCAAAATAAGAGGGGAGAGAGATGCAGAGACAGAGAGAGAGACAGAGAGAGAAAGAGAGGAAACTGGGGTACCTGCTATTAAGGCAGCCTGGGGGTGGGGCGGGAGGGTGGGGTACACTGGTGGTGGAAATGGGGCACTGGTGGAGGGATGGGTGCTGGTATACTGTATTACCAAGAACCAATTATGAACACCTTTGTAATTGTATGTTTCACTGTGGTATAATAAAAAATTAAAAAAAAAGAAGGAACCTGTCCACGGTTTTGGGTTTAGGAATTTGTTTGTTTGTTTGTTTGTTTGTTTGTTTGATCAATCTAGCCCTGGGTCTGTCTCACTGTGTTTAAAGCAGAACCTATAACGGGCGTTCTTTTTCTTCACCTCCCACTTTCGCAGTTAGCCTGTTGTTGGTGCCATCTTCAGCTCTGAGTCACCAGGGATGGAAAGTCACAAAACGGGCTCCCGCCAAGCTTGTGCTTTCTGCAGATATAGTCGTTCTACCACCTGTTGCTGCCTTTGTGCAGGGAAAGGTTAAGCATTTCCCCAGTATTTCCAGTTTTTCCATTCCCAGGGGCATTACTGCTCGTTCCAAAGCTGCTTTTGTTTCTCCACGAAGCCAGAGAGAAGTATTGCTGACCCACTAAGTCCCTAGCTGAGCTGTTCTCTTCCCACTCCAAACCTACTCCTGTTTCTGACTTTCTATCTTGGTTGAAAGCCATCATCGTTGCCCAGTACTTAAACTACAGAGCATCCTAAATACCGCCCTTCCCCAACTAGAACTTTTTAACATCCCACACTGCCTCAGGGCTTCTCATAAGGATTAGTGTGAGGTGTCTTTGCAAGCCCCTTTATTTGAGTTGCAACCCCGGAATTTCATTCTTCACAGTTCTGACAATGACGTGAGAGGAATAACCTCACTAGAGTCTGGATGTGAGGATGAAGCTTTCCACATCATCAAATTCTTTAAATGACCGCTAGGAAAAAAATCACGTTCAGTTTCTAAAATATGTCACTCACCTTTCACTACTTCAATCTTTCATTGCCTCCTTTCTGTTGCCTGCTTTAGCAGAAAGATTTATATTAACCTTGCAAAACACCCCATGATTTTCAATGACCCAGTTCTATGTAGCTTCTCTTTTCCTCTTAAAGATTACTCCTGGTAAATCCCTACTCCTTCATAAAAATGATATCTTCCTTTGACTAACAAGTCTGATGAACTCTTCCAAACAGCCTTGCTGTACTCTATTAAGGACACTTTCTATCACCAGTTTTCATGGTTTGCTTTGATTGTCATTCTTCTAGTTCCAGACAGTTGGTGTTTCATGAATATTCGTTAAATGAAAGGAGAATGTATTTCGCATATATTAAACTTTTTTAGGAGCTGTGAAAATGGTATTTAATGTGGCCCCTAAGCAAAAATACAACTTTTTTTAAAAGTGCACAGAATAAAGCGTTTAATTTTTTGTCTTAAAATATTGTAGATAAGGATATTATGTAGAGGAGGAGGAAGACTCTTTGATAAGTTGTGTTGGAAAACACCTTGGCCACATGCAAAACGTTGAAGGTGGGCAACTGCTTCACACCATGCATACAAATTAACTTGTCACTTGTCTTCCCATTGTTCATCGATTTGCTTGAGAGGGCACCAGTAACATCTCTATTCATTGGGAATGAGGTCCATTATTGTTACTGTTTTTGGCATATCAGATATACCACGGGTAGCTTGCCAGGCTCTGCCGTGGCTCTGGGTTCACCCCAGGGGGCCCGGTCTTTTTCTATGTCAGACCATCCGGGGTCCACGGGGCAGAGCCCTGGGTGTGGACAAGCCTGTCTCCTGTCTGCCACCTGCCAATACAGCCGGGCACCGCAGCCACACCTGCAACACCTGTTATTAAATACTGAAATGTTAAAATTAAATCTATAGAATACATCTAAGAAAACAGATGAAATACTCCATCATATTGGTTTCAGAGGTATCATCAGTATTTCAACTCCGTTGCCCAGAAAAAAAAAATAAATGGGATTGCATCAAACTACAAAACTTCACACTGAAGAAAATTGTCACTAAAACTAAAAGACATTCTATTGAATGGGAGAAAATATTTGCATCTCGATTTTTTGACATAGGGCTATTTAGTACACCAAGATAAATCCAACGCTCACATAGTTCAATTAAAACAAAATACCTATCAAAAAATTGGAATAAGAGCTAAATAGACATGTATCTACTCTCTTTGACTCCACCATTCTCCCTGCATTAACATACACCTCAGAGAACTGGACCCTACGAAAGCAGGATGAGAATGTTCTTCGGGTCTCCCAGAATTGAAAGAGCTATGCTTGGAATATCACACCTCACTCAAGTGAGAGAAGGCATCCGAAGTTCCGGCCTCTGTCGCTATTCCAGAATCAGGGGCGCTGTCTCGTTTGCCAAGGCATCGAAAATCACATGGGCTGGACATGTAATGCGATTTGGAGACGACCGCTGGACTAGAGCCGTTACCGACTGGATCCCACAGGATGTCAAAAAAGATCAAGTGGCCGCCCACCTACAAGATGGTCAGACTTCCTTGTCAAGACCCTGAAGGAACGGTTTGAGGCTCTTCATATTCCTGAATCCACCAGATGCCATTGGGCTACATTGGCGCGTGATAGGGTCCAATGAAAATGTTACTGGGCCTATTCGAGCAAGTTGATGAATAATGGGATTCAAGTGAAGTGATCAAGTGATACCACATAACTATTTATATTTTATTTTTGTTAGCAACATCTTACATATTTTTAGAATGGTCACCTGGTTGTTTAGAAACTGCAAGTCTACCAATCACTGATCTGCCAATAACTGGTAATAGTTTTTAATGTATACTCCCAGAATATCCTTCATGCATACACTAAATTATAAAGTCAGTTTAACACATTAGATTTTGTCATGTTACCTTTATCATGTATTATGCTAGAAGACTTTATCATTGTTTGTACTATTTATCTGTATCATTCATCTTATTTTATGTTTTATAGGGACTAATCCTGATGAGTCTTGCTTAGCAGCTTTGGCCTGATAGTGTAGAACTCTACCTAGCAATATTTTTATGTTCTGGTCAATGGAGCGCAAGAATATTCAGGAACCCACTAAACATGTAATTTTGGAGATCAAAATCAGGACTCCACACATGCTTGGAATGTGCTTTTCCACTTAAATTATCTCCCTGGGCTTCTCATTTAGTGTAATAGCTTCATACTGTATCACTTCTATTCCAAAATATCTTTATCTATTGAAATTAAAGTATCAAAAGATAAAATAATTGAGATTTTTAAATTAAGAGAGTTTATGAATAAGTCTTTCACCCTACTATTAAACATATTCCTCAGTACTTTATTTCTTTTTGTGCTGTTTGAATGAATAGATACTATAGAACTATAGTTTCTAACTGATAATTACCATGTTTCAACCTTTCTTTTGATTCACCTTCATTAATTTTTGCTTATAACATTGTCCTTTGAATAGTATAATAACTCAGAGCTAACTTCTGTTTCTTCTATATCTGCATTTTCTCACTTGATGATTTCTTCAAAATTCTCTAGTGGTAAAGAGAAACTACTCCCCAAGTAATCTGCTACATTCATTGTTCTCTATTAAACATAGTCATTTATCCAGTCACATAAGAGATATCTCCACTTGTCTAATAGAAAATCTAATGGAAATATAAATGTCTAATGGACATCTCAACTGAATATTTTCCTCTATTAAACTCATCTCCTGCCTTGTCAGACAAACACCACTTAAAGATTTTTTCTATAGCCTTCACTGGCCACTCCCTTGTGCCACTGTCTGAAGTCAAACTCTCAGAAATTTGAAGCAATCTTTAACTTTTTTTTTTTTTGAGCCACATGTGGCAGTGCTTTGAGGTCACTTTTAGCTTAGAGCTCAAGTTTTCCCTCTGTTGATGCACAGGATACCCAGCACTGCCAGGGATTGAATCCTGCATGCAAAGTATTCACTCAGGTCATTCAGTTCTTTCTCTGACATTTCTTATACTCTACATACAAGAGATAAACCGATATCAAGCCCTGCTTGTCAGAGTCCCACCCTACAGCAAGGTCTATTTCAAGCTCAGGTATGCTTGGACCAGAGACACAGATATATGGGGCAGAGCTGCTACTGGCTCTCCCTTGTGCTCAGCTGATCATGAGTCATCCAAGAGGGAAGATGAGTTCTAGCCCTGCTCCACCATCCCAATAAGGCCTAGCAAGAAGCTAGAGGAACCCCCCACACCATGAAGGTCGCCATTTCAACATCTGGACTCTACATCTCGTCAGAGCTCCACCCAAGAGATAAGCTGATCTCTCCCCATTGCACCCGGCCACAAAGCAGCCATGTGGTCCATCAGTAAATGCACGAAATGAGAGCCTACTACTGAGAGTATACCACCCATATGGCAGGGCCTGGCAAGCTATGTGTCGCATTTGATATGCCAAAAAATCAGTAACAATTATAGACCTCATTCCCATGACCTGATGGAATGGTTTGGGGATCTTCATGTTCCTGGTGTGAGCAGATGTCCTTGGGCTACACTAGCATGAGACAGGATGTATGGAGATGTTACTCGTGCCTGCTCGAGAAAATCGGTGAACAATGGGAAGACAAGTGATACAAGTGATACTCTACATAAAATCTTAATCAAGTTTTTTTACAGACTAGAACCCATTTCCTATGCCAGAGTCGCTTTGTTTTAAATTAGGAAGAAAGTATTTTTCCCCAAGAAATGTAGTTAAAAGCAGTAGTACAATGGATAGAATATTTGCCTTGTATGCAGCAGACATGAGTTCAATACTGGGACCCCATATTGTCCCCCAAGCACAACCAGGAGTAATTCCTAAGCTCAGAGCTAGGAATAACCCTGGAACATTACTGGGTGTGATCCATAAAGCCAAAAAAAGCAGTTGACATACGTAAACATCTTAATTCTCTTTATAAATCTTCTGAGGGTGCCAGTTTTATAAAAAAGAGCTGAGTAACCACACCAGAATCATCTCTTAAGGATTCGTAAAGTATTATGTTCCACAAGTACATTCAACTATCTTCAGTACCGCTGGAGTTATACTGCCTTAGTTACTGCTTACTACTGCTCTTTCAAGTCTTTGTACTCTTTGGACAAGTGAAAATTTCCTTTACTTTTTCAGTGTAACACTGGCTATACAATATAATCAACAGCTCTAGGCAATTCGCAGATATTATTCCCCAGTGTCTTTTTGACATACTGGGCAAAGAAAAGTTCTTTCAGCAACTCAGTACATGTTGCATTGAATTTTTTTTGAAGAAAATAACATACTTAATGATGAACCAGGAAGATAGTACATGGGTGAAGTTACTTGCATTGTATGTGGAACCCAGTTTGAACACGAGTACCTCAAATGGTTCCTCAAGTATCACTGGGAATGACCCCTGAGCACCTCCAATTAATTTTTTTCAATTTACTCTTTTTTTGTATTTGACATTTATTTTTTAATAAGTATTTTATTATACCACCGTGAGATATACAATCACAAAGATGTTCATATTTGGGCATTGGTCATACAGTGTTCCAGCACCCATCCCTCCACTAGTGCCCATCTCCCACCACCAATGTTCCCGGTTCCCTCCCTCCCCCCCAGCCCGCCTCCATGGCAGGTTCTTTATTTCTTTCCCTTTCTCTCTATCTCTTTCTCTTTTTCTTCTCTTCCAGACTATGGATTACAGAACATACATTAAAGGGTTGTCACCTGTATCTTTTTGCCTCTATTTAATGCTCAGTTCTAGGTTGGCATTAGTACCCTCAACAATTGTTAGCACACTGTTCCATTTTCTGTCTTACCTAGCCTCTGAATCCCACACGTTTGTGATAATTTCCACCTTTGACAAGACCTCCTGATGTATGTTTCACTTGACCTTGGATATTGGTATCATAATATGTACATATATATTTATGTTATGCAAATAAATGCAGTCATTCTGTATCTGTCTCTTTCCTTCTGACTAATTTCACTCAACATGATCTTCTCCATGTCCATCCATTTATAGGAAAATTTCATAACTTCATTTTTCCTAACAGCTGCATAGTATTCCATTGTGTAGATAGATGTACCAAAGCTTCTTTATCCAGTCATCGATTCTCGGGCACTCTGATTGTTTCCAGATCCTGGGTATTGTGAATAAATGTTGCATTGAATTTTAACACTTAATAGTAATTGTCTTGTATTCAAGACTATCATTAAAATTTATCTAATAATCTAATAAAATCATTGAATCTTCCTTATAAGCTTCTGTGACATGACATGTTAAGAAAACTCTATGAATCTATAAATATGGATTGGGTAAGAATAATTTTACTGAACTAAGCACAGTGTATAAAACTATATATTTTTTAAGTATGAGTACCATTTTAGTAGAAACTTCTCTGATCTTAGTCTAGACTAAAGAACGTCTATCACTCAGATATAAATTCCATCAAGGTCCATAAAGCATTGAACACTAGATGGCAGCATATCAATATCCCATACCATTACTTGTGCATAAAAGATGAAATGAACCTATTTAAAAGTAGGCAAGGCCCTACAAATGGATGGACATGGAGATTATCACGCTTAGTGAAATTAGTCAGAAGGAAAAGGACAGACATAGACTAACTGCATTCACTTTTACAGGTTATATTTATAACCCTGGGATATAAATATACACCAGGGTTCTACTAACTGTTGATAATTCTAACACCAGATTAGAACTGAGCATTGAATGTAGGCAATAGGATAAGCATGATAACCCCTATATGTATGTATGGCAAGCCACAATGTGTAAAAGAAGGGAGAGTGAGATGGAGAGAAATGAAGGAGGAGAAGGGGGAGGAGGAGGAAGATGAGGATAAGGAAGAGGAAGGGGAGGGGGAAGAGGAGGAGGAAGGAGGAGGAAGGAGGAGGAGAAGAAATGCCTGCTATAGAGGCAGGCTGGGGAACAGGGGAGGCAATTTGGGGCTGTTGGTGGTAGGAAATATGCACTAGTAACCCCTAAATATATGTATGGCAAGCCACAATGTGTAAGAGAAGAGAGGGGACAGGGGAGAGAAAAGAAAAAGGAGAAAAAGGAGGAGAAGGATGAGGAATGCCTGCTAAAGAGGCGGGATGGGGGATGAGGAAGGGAATCTGGGGCTGTTGGTGGTGGGAAATGTGCACTGGTGGAGATACGGTGCTGAAACATTGTACCACTGAAACCCAGTCTTACAATGTTGTAAATGTCTCTCACAGTATTATATAAAAGATAATGATAATAAATGATAAATAAAAATACTAAAAAGTATTTTTTTACTTTAATACTAAAAAAGTAGGCAAGACCTTATCATTACCTACCATCATGAACCCTTGTGTTATACAAACCATTATTACAATTAAAATTATTACCTTGAATTGATAATAGTTATAGAATGTATTTGACACCAGAGATGAAAAAATGAAATTTCTATATTAGTGAATTTAGTATAGAATGGTGCCCTACTCCCAAAGACTAACACCAATTAAAAGAAGCTAGATCCCTCTTCTCCAAACAGTTTCTCTTTGTGTATGGCTAGAGGACCTTCAGTTGGACAAAACGAGCATTAGGACACTCATTCATGTTTCTTAGCTATAAGCCTTTTGTGGCTGTGAATGCTTACATTTGCATTTTATTCAAATGGTATCTATTTATGAGAACTAACTTCTCCTCTCTTGTAATATGTAAGAAATAGGGACTTCCCAAACCCTGTTGTCACTATCAGGCCTCCTCTGAGGACTGAGGTCATATAAGTCTATTTAAGTGAGAGGTACTTCACATGCTTATGCATGCATGTGATCTTCCCATAATTAGTATGCAAAATTAAAGCATACATAAATATTTTCAAAGATTTTGTGCCTCCATTTTTCTTTCTTACCTGATTTTTAAATTTTATATATTTAAACTGTCTAGAATGAGTTATTATAAATGTAAGGCATTAGTAGTGCATAAAGGCTTGGACAGGAAAATGACCTATCTCTGCTTCTCCATTTCCTTCTAATGGTTGGTTTTCCTAAGAGAAAACCCTTCTAAGCAGTTTTCATTTCTTCTATGGTTACTTATCTGTTATTAGTTTTAAACATTCCCTTGATCTGCTGATTATATTCGCATTGCCTTCTACCTTTCTTATTCATTCTCCTCAATAAAGTCACGTAAGAAAGAAGTAAACGGTAATTGGTGAAAGCACAGTTTCTGGAATGTCACTTCCAGTTAATTAACAGCTGTGTGAACTTGGGTAAATTGGCTGCTATCTCTGAAACTTTCTCCTTATCTGTACAAGATAGGGATAATAGTAGACCTGTACAACTGTAAATCATTCCTGAGGGGATTGTTATAGGATAAACATATTTAAAGGACTGTTACTGTTGAGAAAAAAAAATCAGTCTTTTAGGTAGAATTGTAAAGGAATTTATGAACTTCCCAGATGTCTCTAAAACTCAGTGAATTCATTGAAAGGAGGAAAAGAATGTACTCTATAGGATTGGGTACCCAGAAAGCAGATTGCCATGGGTGAATGGGGTGCTAACATTAATCCACTCAGCAATGGAGGGGCAGAATATTTTATTCAAAGGGAGGGTTATAGGTGGCCATATATACATATATATATGTATGTATATATATAATAACCTGATATATATATATATATATAGAAGCAGATGTGTAACCTGCTTCTATATATATAACCTTCTATATTTGTATATATGTTTATATGTATATATACTAATCTATACATATATATATATAGTATATACTATATATAACCTGCCCCAAGTTAGTTTCCTTCAAAGTAAATTTTCTCAGTTTCTTAAGGAATCTATAGATTCTTGTTAATGAAATAAAAATTAATATACATTTTGTGGCCTAAAGCAGAAGCAAAATTTGTGGCTCTAAAACAAAATCATGAACTTCCTTTTCTCCTCCCTGAACAGCCTGTCTCACTTCTTTTGTTTCGCATTTCTTTTGCTGGCTTGTATTCTCTTGAACAGAATTCCCCTCTTACTCAAAATGACCTTGCATTACTAACACACAAACACACACACACACACACACACACACACACACACACACAAAGTTCAAAATCATGGAGTTAGCCGGTACAGTCTCATGAAGCCTATTCCTTATAGATAAGGAAACTGAGGTCCAGGAAATCTGTACCATAATGGGCACTACAGAGACATACTGTCTTAGTCATTGCACATTGTCAATAGTTAGCAAATAAGTTTTACAAATGTTGACTGTTAATGAATTAACTCTTTTTTTTACCCACAAAATATCCACTTTATTTTTACCCACTAAATATTCACTTTATTCTCTCTACATCTACTTATCATGTCTTTTTTTACTTATTTATTTTTTTTTTGCTTTTTTGGGTCACACCCGGCAATGCTCAGGGGTTACTCCTGGCTCTGCACTCAGGAATTACTCCTGGCGGTGCTCGGGGACCATATGGGACGCCGGGATCGAACCGGGGCGGCACAGGCCGGCGCGCTGCAAGGCAAACGCCCTACCCGCTGGGCTATCGCTCCGGCCCCATCATGTCTTTTTTTAAATAAAAATTTTGGCCCACCTGCACTGCTCAGATATTACTCATTGTTTTGCAGTCAGGGGCTCAGGGATCACACATAGGACTTGGGGTGCCAGAGATCTCACCCATGTCAACTGTGTGCAAGGCAAGCACCTACTTTCGGTACTATCTCTCCAGTTCTATTTATGTTTTACCTGGATGGTGAAGAACTCTTGGAAGCAAAAGTTCTCATATTTCTCCATTTCATTTTCCCTATAATATAGCATGGAACCATTCTTCTCAGAGCTTTTTTTTATGTTTTTTTATCAACCATCTGATATATGTGGCCTACAATGAATAATTTCATCTTCATATTTCCTCTTCCATCTTCTTCACATAAACACTATCAGTTATATCTAGAAACACATGTGGATTAGGGGCATCCCCCCACTGCCCAGACACATGATAAAAAATATAATCAAAAGTTTTAAACATGTATCTTTAAATTTATAAGGTGTATTTTAACATATATAACTGGAAATCTAGAAATTACACTTCCCGGGCCGGAGCGATAGCCCAGCGGGTAGGGCGTTTGCCTTGCGCGGCTGGCCTGTGCCAGCCCGGGTTCGATCGCCCGGCATCCCATATGGTCCCCCGAGCACCGCCAGGAGTAATTCCTGAGTGCAGAGCCAGGAGAAACCCCTGAGCATCGCCGGGTGTGTTGCACTTCTGTAGTGGCTGTGATGTTTGGCTATGTCACAGGTAGCAGATAGGAGAAGGCTAGTCTATACCCAGGGCTCTGCCCCAGGGGCCTTGGATGGTTGATGGTTGATGGTCTGACATAGAAAAAGACTGGGCCCCTGGGATGAACCCAGAATCACTGCAGAACCTGGCAAGCTACCTATGGTGTATTCAATACACCAAAAACAGTAACAATAATGGACCTCATTCACAACAAATGGAGACATTACTGGCTCCTGCTTAAGCAAATCGATGAACAACAGGAGACAAGTGACAAGTGACAAGGAGAACCTGAATTATTTTCACATTTATTTCTCACCCTTTGACATGCAAATGTCTTCCAAGTAAGTCTAAAGGCATTGCTATTTCTTGATTATCTGGATGTCATGGGCCAGTCTGAAAACCCATAGAATGGATAGGTGAACAAGATACCTATAAACTATTTGTTATATAGAATTAGAAAGTACCTATAAACTAAGTATTATATAGGAATATTTTTCCCTACATAAAGGTACTCTCATGTCTTATTGTTATCCGAGGTTGGACAGTTGAGGAAGTCCAACTTTTTGGGAAGCTGGACAGTTGAGAAAATGAATTAAAAGTAAATTGCTTCTGGTGGGTTTTAATGACAGGAATAGAGATAAAGGGTTTTACCAGTTAAATATCTATATTCTCTGTACGAGGACATTTATTATTTTTTTCAAGCAATGAAATTATTTCTTACAGTAGCTACAAATGTAGTACATACATTCTTAAATTTATGGCACTCCCATTATGGTTCCCCAAATCTATCTGTATTTTGAATAAGATAGAAAAGAAAGTGAGTAGGAATATGGTAATAATCATCATCACCATACCTTTTGAATTCTTGCTACCGGTAGCAGTCTCAATAGTTCTTCGAGAAAGATATTTTGTTTTGATTTACGATGTTTCCATGTTTAGGCAATTGTAATGGATTCAACATGGACTTTTCCATGGTGATCCATCGCTCTATAAGTCAGGAAACTAGTGGAGGAATTTTGTCAGCTTTGAGAGCATTTATTCTAATTATGGTTTTAAAAAATTGGGAAAATAACAGGATACATTTTGGGAATCACTGGGCTCCTTATGAGATGGATCTAAGCTGAATCATACAAACTTCCTTCTTTTAAAAAATTAAATATTAAGGCTCTGTGATTTACATAGTTATTCACAGTTGAGTTTCAGGCACACAATTTTCCAACACCAATACCACCACTAGTGTTGATTTCCCTCTACCAATGTCACATGATTCCCTCCCCTCTCTCACACACTCCTTAAGTCAGACTCCCATATAGACTCCAAACATTTTTAAGCTTAATGTAGTTTGGATTTCCTGCTTATAGTATTTTGACTATGTATTTTGCATTTATGTATATACACATCAACACACCACCTCATACTTGAAGTCCCTGGCCCCTACCCCTGTTATCTCTGTCTATCTCTTCTTATTCCCTTGAATCCTCATGTTTCTTTCCTTCCCTTTCCTTCTCATTTGTGTGTCAAAAGTGGATACTAATATGGGTATCCCTTCTTTGATATATGAGCTTCATTCTCCTCTATATATGCATTTGACATATGCGTTATTCCACTATATACCACATATCAATGAGATCATCCAGTATTTGTCCTTCTTCTGATTTACTTCACTTAACATGATGCCATCCATTCCATCCAAGTTGCAGTGAGTTGCATGATTTCATCATTCTTTGAAGCCTCATAATATTCTATTGTGTATGTATATATACCATACTTTTATTATCCATTCCTTAGCCAAGAAGAAACCTTTTAGTTTGATGAACTTTCATTTGTTCATTTTTTTTTTTTTTCTTTTTTGATTTTTGGGTCACACCCAGCAATTGTCAGGGGTTACTCCTGGCTCTGCACTCAGGAATTACCCCGGCGGTGCTCGGGGGACCATATGGGATGCCAGGGATCGAACCCAGGCCGGCTACGCCCGGCTGCGTGCAAAGGCAAACACCCTACCCGCTGGGCTATCTCTCCGGCCCCCTGTTCATTTTTTCTTTTTTGGTTTTTGGATCACACCCAGTGATTCTCAGGGTTTACTTCTAGCTCTGCATTTAGGAATTACTCCTGGCAGTATGCAGGAGACCACATCGGATGCCGTAAAGTGAACGCGGGTTGGCTACCACAAGACAAACGCCCTGCCTGCTGTACTAATGTCTCTTTTGCCAATATCATTAACATTTTTGAGGTCCAGATCTTTAAAGTGTTGTCATATTTTCTTCAATGTAACTTATGAATTCTTGTCTGATCTGAAGAATCTCTGGTCTTGATCCCCTTTTGTTTGCTTCATTTTTGGGGCTACATCCAATCGTGCTTAGGGTTTACTCCTGGCCCTCCAGTCAGGGGTTACTTTTGGAATGTTCTGGGGACCTTACGCATATCTTGTGTTAAGAATCAAACCTGGGTCAGTGCCTTCAATTTAATGACTATAATCCTAACCCACTGTATTATCTCAGTGACCCTCTAATTGACCAATTTTGAATTGACTTTTATGTAGAGTGCGAGATTTATATCTGGCTTTGTATTATTTACACATGGCAATTGTGTTTTCCCAGCACAATTTGTTGATGAAGCTATCGTTACTCCACTTCATGTTCTTATCTCCTTAGTGGAAAATTGGTTAACTATAATGATAACCTCTAAATGTATGTATTGCAAGTCCTAATGTGTAAGAGAATAGAGAGAGAGAGAGGAGAGAGAGGGGAGGGAGAGAGACAAAAGGCAAAGTGTCTGCTATAGAGGCAGGCTGGGGAAGAGGGACATTGGTGTTGGGAAATGGGCACTGGTGGAGGAAAGGGTCTGGAACACTGTATGACTGAAACCAAACATGAGCATCTTTGTAATTGTATATATCACGGTGGAATAATAAAAAAAATTTTTAAAAAAAGAAAGAAAATTAGATGAGTATAAACATGCTGATTTATCTTTGGGTATTCAACTTTAACCCATTTCTTCCATTCATGGTATTTTATGGTTTCATTGACATTTCTAAGTCCTTGAAGAATGTAATCAGGATTTGAATTGAGGCTTCATTGAATTTATATAGTAATTTAGATTGACTGGTCATTTTGGCTTCATTGATTCTCCCAATCTTTTTATAAGTTTCTATTTTGATGGAAAACAAAAAATGATTTGTGTCTACCCAAACTAGTGTCAGTTCAGAGCCAAAGTTCAATAATCTGTTAAATATTTTTTTACTTTTTTCCTCAGTGTACAGAACACTTGGTAAAGAGTCGTAGATACCTGCAAGAAAGACTAAAATGAAGTCTTTAATACTGTTTATTTTAACAGTATAAACTCTTAACTGTGCCTTAGGGACTTCCTTTCATTCAAGGGGTTTGGTGTGTGAAACCAGGATCAAACCTGGTAAATTGTTGGTAGAACATGACGACCTGATTCTGCTATTTAGGTTAGGCTCTTGTAGATTCAGATCCAATCTTTCAGCTTATAACAGTCATATGAGACATTAAAGAAATTTCATATTTATTTCAATTTTAGGATTATCAGTTCACCAACACTGTAAGTCTGTGTGAATCACACCAGCCTGATGGCTTTTTTTTTTTTTGTTCATTCAGGGTCTTTTTTTTTTTTAACATTTTATTATACCACCGTGAGATATACAATTACAATGCTGTTCACGCTTGGGGGTTTCGGTCACACAGTGTTCCAGCACCCCGCCCTCCACCAGTGCCCCCAGCCACCACCCATGTCCCCAATTCCCTCCCCCTCCCCACATCCTGCCTAAATGGCAGGTTCTTTATCTCCTCTCCTCTCCCTCTCTCTCTCCTCCTTCTCCCACACATTGTACACTTCTAAGTGCACTACGTACACTTAGAAGCTGATGGCTATTTTTGATCTGCTATTCATTACGGTAACCATACACACTTTGGTCCTTGAATTCAAGTATTTGAATTCAAATACTTTTTGAATTCAACCTATCACCTGGAATTTAAATATTTTATTCATATTTAAGTTTCCCAATTTAATGACTATAGTACCTATGTTAAAGGCTGAGCTTAGGAGGAGAGTGATAGCACAGCTCTTTTATGTTGGTACTTCCTCACAAATTTCTCAATGTCCTAATGAAAGGGATTCAGTCTGAATTCACTCAGGGTATAATAAGCGACAAATCAAGGAGACAGAGAGCTAGTGAGAGGAATAGTGCACAGAAGTGCAGGTTGATCATGGGATCCTGGTTTGATCCCTGGCACAGTGTTTTACCCTGAGCATCACCGGAGAGAGCATGGATCACTGTTGGGTGTGTGCTGCCCCCAAACTAAAACATAAACATTCTAAACTTCCCAGGGGAGTGAAATCCTTCTACATTAGATGAATGCAGTTTTTCTGCTTCTTCATTTTACTTAGCCAACTGGCAAAGTAAACTATTAGAACCCTTTCTAATACTTCCAAGTTGCAAACAAATATGTATGTCTATATGTATATATGTATACAAATATGAATACATATTTCAGTTTGTAGATGCACATATATATGTATACATATAAATGCATAAAATCTGTGCTTAGTGCACTTTTATCAATTAAATCAACATGATCCAGTTAATTTCTTCCACCATTATACCACAAACTTAATTTCACCCTATACATGTTATTAGGATTTATTTATTTAAATTAGAAAATGAAGATTTAGTTGGTTAGTTTGAGTACTAACACTCATCTTTGGGTTCACATCAGATCACTCACTTTCAGAGGCCACAAAGGTTTATGTTTAATATAAGTCTTTAAGGGAAAACAGATGACAGCGGTGGTCCTTAAGAGAATAACCATTGTCTTGCATGATAACAATCTCAGAGAGAGTATCATAATTTCCTTATTAACACCTCCATTAGGGGTGGAGAGGTAAGAGAGAGGTCTTCTACTAGTTGTGGAAAGGCTTTATCCATTGAGGGTAGAGAGAATACTTCACCTGGGAAACTAAATGCAGAAATTTATGTTAAGGATACCTGGTGACATCACAGTGTTCCCAAGAAACCCTATTCTAGCTTTTAGAATCTCAGCCCTTCTCAGTGGACTCATATTAGCAGTTGATATTCTGCAATGCTGAGAGTTTAACTTAACACTATAACTTAGCCAGTCACAAAACGAGGTCAGGCCCTGCTTACGAGTTCTCCTTAGGATGTACATAGCAGCTTACAAATCATTTTCTTAGCACTTAATATTTGGTTAGCCCATTCTTAATTTGACAAGTAGCTGTTAAATATAAATTATGCTTCAGTTAGTTACATGACATACTTTAGTTAATAAAATAATCAGATGTTATTTTTGTAGAGCTGACATTCAACTAGTGTCATTTTTAATATATTTTGGAATTGAAACTTAATTCTACCTCCTTACCCCACCCACCCCCCACCAAAAAAAGTGTTAGCCTAAAGCTTTCTCATAGTAATGTTTAATAAGGAGATACTGTGTGATATTAATGTACAAACAGCACCATCAAGGACTTCCTCAAATCAATGTTTACGCCTACAGTTGAGTGAGTCTGTATAAACATGTAAATAATCACTTATAGTAAGTTTCTTGGTCCTAACTCCCAAATCTAGTGAGTACCTAGACTCTTTCCCCTATTCTGTGTTTCCAATTCATTTTTTTTCTGGTGACACATCCCAGCCTGAACCTCAGTCAAACTGTCTGGGAAGCTGACTTGTATTGCCAGTCTTTTCTCTCTGGCAATCTGGATCCAATCCAATATTCTCTTTTGCATCCCACTGGCTAGGGCCCCATAACACTTCAGATAACAACTCTCATTTCAAACATAAAACCATCATCCATCATATAATAACATTTTCCAGTACATAATAACCAATTTGGAGGCCACACTTCCACCTGGCATAGTTGAGATTATGACTATCAAAATTAAGCTGGATTAGACTCAAGTGTTTTTGTGTCTACTTAGACGTTGAAATTGGGCTGAGTTCTAGTCAGGCTGGCCTTGTCCCCACCAGTCTTGGCTGACTTTTCTTACTCCTACAGGACCTTTTTCCATCTCCTACAGCTTGGGTTCTCTTCTACATATACTGCCAAGACTCATCAGATAATAATACAAGAGAGGAAAATTTTAAGCATTCTGTAGAGTCTACATTTATAAACTCTTCCTTTGATCTTAAAGCATCCTGATCATACTTAAAATTAGCATTTCAGTCTTCATGTAGCTGATTAAGCCTCTTGCAAAATAATTATTTTCAATTATTTTACTAAGATTCAGATACAGCACCAAATGTTTATGCTTTGTTTTTTGCAAGCAATATGGCCCTAATTCAACATATTGTGCAGAGTGCAGATCCTTGCTTCTCCTAACTTCAACAGAAATAAATATTTATTAGGTTTCTACTATGTTCATGGCACCATACCAGGTGTCTCTGTAACTATTTTATTTTTCCAGGAAAATTAAATTAAATATTAAAAAAAGCAGTCTAAACTTATGAAACTGGACAACTTGGCTTTTAAAAAATACAACACACTATAGCTAAGAGCTATCTCTGTCTCAAATAGGATGATGAAACAAAGCATTATTATTATTGGAAGTATAGTGCTGTCTGAATAAATGGCCAAGTGAAACTTTCTGAAAGCCATAGCAGATGAACTCAAAAGTAGTAATCAAATGACACATTCCTCTACTATCCTGTGGCATGGCCAATTCAGAGTGTCTTACCATACAATTTACGACATCAAAACAGCTTACATTACCTATCTCTTTCCATCTGTGAATCTTATTTTCAATAAGTCTCAGTGATTTGCTTCTTAGTCATGTTCTACTTCTGTTAAATGGTGTATGGCAACTTCATCTTCTCAGATTAAATTTTTTTTATCAGAGTTTTAGCAACCATAGCACATACAGTTTTTTCTACTACCCTTACTGCGGACACTTTTTTTTTTTTTGAGCAGGATTCCCAATTAGTGCTCAGGGGATGAAAAGTCATTCCCAGACTTGGCCATTGACTGGGTTGGATCAATGCTTGGGATAGCTATGTGATGTTGATGGGGCCAGTAGTATCCACCAGGGCCACCTTGGCAATGCTGGAATAAAAATACATACTTCTAGGAATTAAACTTGGAGTCCCAAGTTCAAGGCATGCACTTACAGCACTTTCCTCTAGTTGCCATTTCAGACAAACATTTTGTGTGTAATCTGTGTCATAGTGGTCTTCAGCCAATCTATCCACTGACTAGTATCAGTCTGCGTGTATAGAAAGGTTGAAAACCACTGGCCATTCATCTTGTTTGTTGCAGAAAATCCAAGAACAGGTATGCAGGACAAGTACTGCATAAACAATTTGAAGAGGGTTGTTATATAAAATTTTTTAAAAATTATGCCAGTCGGATTTAGAAGAATATAGGGTCAGTGATAGAAAGTCGTGAGCACCTTAGTGGTGTGATATTGTAAATTTGTGTATCAAATCAGTTTACTTTAGCACTATTGCAACCACCTTACATAAACTAATTTTTTAAAGATTTAACAAGTTTTATTTGTAAGTGAAAAATTATTTTATGTGAAAATTTAGGTTAATTGTATCACTACAAAATTTTTTTGAGATGGCTTCTTATATTAAATTTTAATTATATATTTGCACAATGAGGATTTGGGGTTTTCTGTTATTTAAAACTCATTATAAGACATTGAAATGTGAGTTTCTTTGATGAAGTCACATATTTTTATGATTATGTTTGAACTAGAATACATTTTTTTAGAATACATTTTTTTTATTTTGTACTTCAAGTGATTCATCTGTGAACATAAAAACCCACATAACTATAACTGTCCAAGAAAAATCTTGCTGAAGTACTGAAAAGTGGTCCAAATTTTAGATAATTCTGACATTGTTCCAAGAGTTTTTCCTAGAGTATTTTATTCTATAAGGCTTTCTGACCCATTTATTAATTTAAGTTCAGTATGATATTTTGGGAGCTAGGGCCAAAACCAATATTCATAGAACAAAATATGGATTTCTTGTGGAGGACAGCATTTGTTTTTTGAATAGTGCCAGGAGCAAATAAATGATAAATAATATCATACCCTAGACATTTCTTTCTAGTGAGATAAATTCTTGTTGTTAAAGAAAGCTTCCATAGAGCAGATTAATTTTATGGACAATCATCCAATTTATTAAAAGCTCTTCTTTGTACTTGAGAAGTTGCTCACTTCCATTTAATAATTGTTATTAAATGATGTTGCTTTACTAGTAAAAATTGTATGTATGCTCAAGCATTCATATGAATTTCAAGTTGGGTTTTTCCCCCATATTGGGCCCATTCTGTGTTGCTCAGGGTTTCCTTCTGGCTCTGTGCTCAAGAATCACTCTTAATGGTATGCAAGAGACAATATATAGGGCCAGGTTTGAATTGGGCTTGACCAAAATTCATAAATGTGAATTCTGATGTGCTACTCTTTGTTCAGTGCAACTACTCAAATGTATTTGTAATTATTAGAGGTAATGCCAGTAAATTCATTTGCAAGTTTGTGTAAAACAAACTTTACAACAGTTAATTAAATCAAGGAATTTCAGTAGAAACTGTAATTACTAATAATGGACACTCAAAAGTCCTTGCTATATGTCTTAGATATTGCTAAAGGCATGATATGCTTTCACTGTATCACTGTCTTCCTGTAGTTCATCGATTTGCTCAAGCGGGTACCAGTAACATCTCCATATGTCCTGTCACAAGCAAGTATAGCCCAAGGGCATCTGTTTGCTCCAGGAACAGGAAGAGCCTCAAACCATTCTTCAGATCATGGAATTGAGGTCCATAATTGTTACTAGATTTTTGCATAATAAATAAAACATGGGTAACTTGTCAGGCTCTGTTGTGTAGGTGGTATACTCTCAGTAGAAGGCTCTGATCTCGAGCATTTACTGATGAAATTTAAACAGGAAAGACCACGTTTTCTCTTGGGTGGAGCTCTGAGGAAATATGGAGTCTGAATGTTGAGAATGACTGACCTCAAGATGTGTGGACTTTATTTTATTTAATTCTAAGAAGAATTTTATGATTAATTTACTATTATTATCGTTGTTTTAAGGTACTGCTGCAAGAAATGTATTATTTCTTTTTTTTTTTTTTAAGTATTTTATTATACCACCGTGAGATATACAAATAAAAAGATATACAATTAAAAAGTTCATGTTTGGGTTTTGGTCATACAGTGTTTCAGCACCCGTCCCTCCACCAGTGCCCATCTCCCACCACCAACATCCCCGGTTCCCTCCCCCTTCCCCCAGCCCTGCTCCATGGCAGGTTCTTTATTTCTTTCCCTTTCTCTCTCTTTCTCTTTTCCTTCCCTTCCAGTCTATGGATTACAGAACATACATTAAAAGGTTGTCATTTGTATCCTTTTGCCTCTATTTAATGCTCAGTTCTAGGTTGGCATTAGTACCCTCGACTATTGTTAGCCCCCTGTTCCATTTTCTGTCTTACCTAAACTCTGACTCCCACACGTTTGTGATAATCTCCACCTTTGACAAGACCTCCTGATATATGTTTCACTTGACCTTGGATATTGGTATCATAATATGTACATATATATTTATGCCATGCAAATAAATGCAGTCATTCTGTATCTGTCTCTCTCCTTCTGGCTAATTTCACTCAACATAATCTTCTCCATGTCCATCCATTTATAGGCAAATTTTATAACTTCATTTTTCCTAACAGCTGCATAGTATTCCATTGTGTAGATGTACCAAAGCTTCTTTATCCAGTCATCGATTTTCGGGCACTCTGGTTGCTTCCAGATTCTGGCTATTGTGAATAATGCTGCTATGAACATAAAAGTAGGGATGGTGTTTCCGCTGCGTATTTTTGGTTTCCCAGAGTAGATTCCCAGGAGTGGTATGGCTGGGTCAAATGGGAGTTCAATTTCTAGTCTTTGGAGGAAAGTCCATATTGTTTTCCAGAAAGGCTGTACCAGCCGGCATTCCCACCAACAATGAATGAGTGTCCCCTTTTCCCCACATCCACGCCAGCACTTGTTGTTCTTGCTCTTTTGAATATGTGCCAGTCTCTGTGGTGTAAAGTGGTATCTCATTGTTGTTTTGATTTGCATCTCTCTGATGATTAGTGATGATGAGCATTTTTTCATATGTTTTTTGGCCATTCGAATTTCTTCCTTGCTGAAGTTTCTGTTCATTTCTTGTCCCCATTTTTTGATGGGGTTGTTTGTTTTCTTCTTGTAAAGTTCTACCAGTGCCTGATATATCCTGGATATTAACCCCTTATCAGATGGGTATTGGGTGAATATTCTTTCCCATTCTGTGGACTGCTTTTGTATCTTAGTCACTGTTTCTTTTGAGGTGCAGAAGCTTTTCAGTTTCATGTAGTCCCATATGTTTATCTTTTCTTCTAGTTGCTTTGTTAGTGATGTTTCACCTTTGAAGATGCCTTTAGCTTCAATGTCGTGGAGGGTTTTTCCTATATTTTCTTCAATGTACTTTATGGATTCAAGTCTGATATTGAGATCTTTAGTCCATTTTGATCTGATTTTTGTGCATGGTGTTAGACACAGGTCCAAATTCATTTTTTTACACGTTGCTGCCCAGTTTTCCCAACACCACTTGTTGAAGAGGCTTTCCTTACTCCATTTTAGACTCATTGCACCTTTATCAAAGATTAAATGATCATGTGTTTGAGGTTGGGTGTCAGGATACTCTATTCTATTCCATAGGTCCACAGGTCTGTTTTTTATTCCAATACCATGCTGTTTTAATTACTACTGCCTTGTAGTACAGTTTGAAGTTGGGAAAGGTGATGCCTCCCATCTTCTTTTTCCCGAGGATTGCTTTAGCTATCCTTGGGGGGTTTATTGTTCCATACAAATTTCAGGAGCGTTTGGTCAATTTCTTTGAAGAATGTCATCGGTATCCTTATAGGGACTGCATTGAATCTGTACAGAGCTCTAGGGAGTATTACCATTTTGACAATGTTGATTCTCCCCATCCATGAACAGGGAATGTGTTTCCATTTCCTTGTGTCCTCTTTTATCTCTTGGAGCAGTGTCTTGTAGTTTTCTTTGTACAGGTCCTTTACATACTTGGGTAAGTTGATTCCTAGGTATTTGATTTTCTGTGGCACAATTGTGAATGGAATTGTTTCCTTAATATCCCTTTCTTCTGTTTCGCTATTTGTATATAGGAAAGCCACTGACTTTTGGGTGTTGATTTTGTATCCTGCCACTCTACTATATGCGTCTATTGTTTCTAGGAGTTTTTTGGTAGAGAGTTTAGGGTTCTCTAGGTATAATATCATGTCATCTGCAAATAATGATAGCTTGACTTCTTCCTTGCCTATCTGGATGCCCTTGATGTCCTTTTCTTCTCTGATTGCTATGGCAAGTACTTCCAGTACTATATTGAATAAAAGAGGTGAGAGGGGGCAACCTTGTCTTGTCCCTGATCTCAGGGGGAAGGCTTTCAACTTTTCCCCCATTTAGAATGATGCTTGCTGTGGGCTTTTGGTAGATGGCTGTAACTATCTTGAGGAAAGTCCCTTCAATTCCCATTTTCTGGAGCGTTTTAATCATGAACGGGTGCTGGATCTTGTCAAATGCTTTTTCTGCGTCTATTGAAAGGATCATATGGTTTTTATTTTTTCTTTTATTGATATGATGTATTATGTTGATTGACTTGCGAATGTTGAACCATCCTTGCATTCCCGGGATGAATCCAACTTGGTCATGATGTATAATCTTCTTGATGAGTCTTTGGATTCTGTTTGCTAGTATTTTGTTGAAGATCTTAGCATCCGTGTTCATCAGGGATATTGGTCTGTAGTTTTCTTTCTTTGTGTTGTCTCTCCCTGCTTTGGGTATCAGGGTGATATGTGCCTCGTAGAAGCTGTTTGGGAGTGTTTCTGTTTCTTCTATTTCCTGGAAGAGCTTGAAAAGAACTGGCAGTAGGTCCTCCTTAAAGGTTTGGTAGAGTTCACTAGGGAATCCGTCTGGACCTGGGCTTTTGTGTTTGGGAAGTCTTTTAATTACTGTTTCTATTTCCTCAATGGTGATAGGCTTATTCAGGTATTGGAGGTCTTCTTGTTTCAGCCGTGGGAGGTTATAGGACTTCAGGAATTGATCCATTTCTTCTTGATTCTCATGTTTCACGGCATACAGGCTCTCAAAGTAATCTCTGATGATCTTTTGGATTTCTGTGGTTTCTGTTGTGATGTCACCCTTTTTATTTCTGATTCTGTTTATTTGGGTTCTCTCTTTCCCTGTCCTTACAAGTCTTGCCAATGGTTTGTCAATCTTGTTTATTTTTTTCAAAAAACCAGCTCTTGGTTTCATTAATCTTTTGGATTGTTTTTTTTGGTTTCCAACTCATTGATTTCCTCTCTAAGTTTTATTATTTCCTTTTTTTCTGCCTGGGTTGGGCTCCTTTTGTTGGTCTTTTTCTAATGTCTTCAGCTGTGTAGTCAGGTTATTTATGTGGGCCCTTTCTTGTTTCCTGATGAATGCTTGCAGGGCTATAAACTTCCCTCTTAACACGGCTTTTGCCGTGTCCCACAAGTTCTTATAATTGGTATCTTCATTTTCATTTATTTCCAGAAATCTTTGGATTTCCTGTTTGATTTCTTCTATGACCCATTTGTTGTTCAGCAGTGAGCTGTTCAGTTTCCAGGTGTTTGGTTTGACTCCCTGTTTTTGCGTCACGGTTAACTTCCATTTTCAGTGCATCATGGTCTGAAAAGATAGTTGACACAATTTCTATCTTTTTAATTTTATTGAGGTATGCTTTGTGGCTCAGCATGTGGTCTATCTTGGAGAATGTTCCATGTGCACTAGAGAAAAATGTGTATTCAGCTTTTTTGGCATGAAAAGCCCTGTATATATCTACTAGCTCTCTTTCTTCCATTTCTTCCTTCAGGTCCAATATTTCCTTGGTGAGTTTCAGTCTTGTTGATCTGTCCATCGTTGATAGAGCAGTGTTGAAGTCTCCAACTATTATTGTGCTACTGTCAATGTCTTCTTTGAGGTCTCTTAGCAGTTGTTTTATGTATTTTGCTGACCCCTCATTGGGTGCATATATGTTTAGTAGTGTAATTTCTTCCTGGTGTACATACCCCTTAATTAATAAGAAGTGGCCTTCGTTGTCCCTTCTAACCTTTTTAAGCCTGAAGTCTATATTATCTGATACTAATATGGCCACACCAGCCTTTTGGAGGAGTTGTTTGCATGGAGAATGGTCTTCCAACCTTTGACTCTGAGTCTGTGTTTGTTCTGCTTATTCAGATGCGTTTCTTGTAGACAGCAGAATGTTGGGTTCAATTTTTTAATCCATTTTGTCACTCTGTGTCTCTTAATTGGTGCATTTAGACCATTGACATTGAGAGAGATTATTGTCATCGGATTTTGTGCCATCTTTCTTTTTTGTGTTTGTTGTGCTTATGGGTTTGGTCGCATTAGAGTAGACCCTTCAGTCCTTCTTTTAAAGTTGGTTTTGAGTCCATGAAGTTCCTGAGTTGTTGCTTATCCATGAAGTTGTGTATCTTTCCTTCATATCTGAATGTGAGCCTGGCCGGTAAAGAATTCTCGGTGAAGCCTGCAGTTCATTGAGCCTTTTCGCAATATCCCACCATTGTTTTCGGGCTCGGAGTGTTTCATCAGAGAAGTCTGCTGTAAATCTTAGAGATGTTCCTTTGTATGTGATTTCCTTCTTTGATCTTGCTGCTTTCAGTATTCTATCCCTATCTATAGTTTTTGTCATTTTTATTAAGATGTGTCTTGGAGTATTCTTGTTGGGGTTTCTTTTAGCTGGTATTCTACGGGCCTCTTGGATCTTGAGGCAAGCATTCTTTAGTTCCGGGAACTTTTCAGCAATGATGGCTTTGACAGTTTCTTCTTCATCAGGGTTTTCTTCTTGCCCTTCTGGGACCCCAATGATCCGTATGTTGTTTCTTCTGGCTTCATCCCGATTATCTCTTGTTGTCTGTTCGGTAATTGTGAGCCTTTTTTTCTATCTTCTGGTGTTGTGTACAGAATCTTTGGAACTTCGTCTTCGAGATCACTAATTCTTTCTTCAGTAGCTATTATTCTGCTATGATGGCCTTCCACTGTGTTTTTTATTTCATTTACCTCATTTTTAATACCTGTCATTTCCCTTTGCATTTTCCTCACTTCTGCTATCATGTCCTCTTGTATTTTATTGATTTTGCATTCCATTGCTTCTTTGAATTCCTTTTGAATCCTTAACAGTTCTTTCCGAAATTCTTTTTCAGATAGGTTATGCAACTCATTGGTATTGCTTGACTCATCTGGACCAGTGACTTCACTCACAGAGCTTGATGGAATTTTGCGTTGCTTTACCATTATGACTATTGTAGGTTGCAACTGTGAGTTCTTGGGTGACTAGATAGTACAGTTAGTAGGGGTCTGGTCTGTTTGAAGAGTTTGGGTGGGTAGCAGGGATGTAGGAACCAAGGTTCACTGGTACTTCATGCAAGGTAGGTAGTGAGAGGGGTCGCGGGGTTTTGAGTTTTGGGATGTTCCCAGAAGCTCAGGGCACGGGTTGGGGTCAGTCCGGGCTGGATTTGCCTTGGTTCCCGTTGATGGAGTTTCCGCTCTTCCCTGGGGCAGCTTGGGGTCCGCGGAGACGCCAAGAATTACTCACACACCTGTGGGGAGTCGAGGCGTTTCCCGGGAACTCAGGGCGCACGGGTCGGGTCAGTCGGGCTGGAACCAAGGCACTTTGCCTTGGTTCCCGTTGATGGAGTTTCCGCTCTTCCCTGGGGCAGCTTGGGGTCCACGGAGACGCAAGAATTACTCACACACCTGTGGGGGAGTCGAGGCGTTTCCCGGGAACTCAGGGCGCACGGTCGGGGTCAGTCGGGCTGGAACCAAGGCACTTTGCCTTGGTTCCCGTTGATGGAGTTTCCGCTCTTCCCTGGGGCAGCTTGGGGTCTGTGGGGGGAGTCGAGGCGTTTTCCAAGAAATGTATTATTTCTAAGACCAACGAGCTATCAAGGGAGAAAATAAGAATCCTGACCTAGTTAATTTGACTCTCCTTCTTACTCCAATATTTTGTTTGTGTCTCTTATGTCTTATTTTTCTTGTTAACTTCTAAACTTAATGAAGGGGAAAGCATATCTGGTTAAATTATGTTTATCACTTGCCTTGAGACAATACAAATCTATGAATTTTGGAGATGAGTCATAAAAATTAATAATACTAAGCCCGTGATAAAGTAATAGCTTTTTAATTTTTAAAAGTTAAACACAGTTACTGCTGTAATTAATTTCATTAATTGTGTGTAATACATTTTAAAGATTCAATATACCCTATTGGATTGCTACAGTTGCTTATTTGATCCTATAAGTAATTTAATATTCTAATATAAACAAAAGGGTCTATTAATTCCTTGATAACGTTTTGCTGACAGAGAGTGCAGGCATTTGTTCAGCAAATATTTACTGTCTACTATAGAGCAAATGTAGCAGCTGAAAATGCAGTGACAAACAAGAAAGACAAGTTCTTTGTTCTTATGCAGCTTAAATTCTAATGTCCTGCTCCAGTGAGAATGGGGAGGAGAGTGGTAATACATCAGTTATAAGCAGTCTGACAAATGGTTTCTGTGAAGATTTTGCTAGTACTGAGCACATAATACAGATGTGTGTGTGTGTGTGTATATATATATACGTATATATATACACACATATATATACATATATATTACACATATACTTAATGCTAGGGTATTTAATCTTGCAATCTTTCACTTTAAATTAAGAATATGGGTAAAAAGAAGATCCAAATACACAGACATGTAATTTAAAACCTTAGAAGTGTAGATTGTATCATAAGAATGGTAGTGGAAAGTCTTAGACCCATCCATGTCCATATTAACTCTGGACATCAAAACCATAAATGATAACACCATTGTAATTATGTTACCTAAACTACAACAGCAATAGTAATAATAAAAGTGGTTTGTTAGAGTCTCACTTTTTAATTCAGAGGTATACTATTCTAAAGGACAATTAATTAGCAATGCATTTACTTTTTGTCATAAAGTCTTTTTTTTGTATTACATTATACTAGTGATTAACTTTGAATTTCAAAAAATACTCAAATCATTTTACTAATGCACATTTGTTAACATGCATTGAGTTATTTTGAATATCTGTTTTATTTGTTATGAACATTAGAGAATATTTGAAAGTGGTTTAGAGTTCTAGAACTTTGTTTTGATATAAGATTTTAGAAATAAAAATAAAAAGGGAGGTAGGAGCAATAGTACAATGGGTAGGGCATTTGCCTTGCATGCTGCCAACCCAGGTTCAATCCCAGCATCCCATGTGGTCCCCCAAGCCTATCAGAAGTAATTCCTGAGTGCAGAACCAGGAATAACCTCTGAGTATCACCAGGTGTGGCCCCCCAAAGCCAAACAAGAAGAAAAGAATAAAAATACTATATTCTATGAGACAAATATATTTTTTTCATATATACATAACGCCTTATAGTTCTTATCCCAAAGGTTGGCTTTTTTATAGCTTCAATACTTCTGTTGCTATACACAGTTCAAATACTTTACTTCTACCTCCTTACTTTCTAGTCAGTTTTCATGTCTCACTATAAAGACAGTAATATTATAGCCTGCTAAATGTTATTTGTTAATCCTGTGTTTTATGGTTATAAAATTTTAATTTACTTGTTATTTATGGAATGTGATGCCACAATGAGCATCTCATTTATAATTGCCTTATAGTTAATTTCATTAATTTCAACAGGCAATCCTGTTACTTAATGCTTTTCAGTGTCAACAAAAAATATAAATATGGATTTTTTTCCACATACTCTTTTTATTTTCAATGACTATTTGAAACTCTATTATCTCCTTTCCCCATTTCCTTAAAGAATAAAACTGCTTAGAATTAATTAGTTCAGACAAAAATTCAAAACTCTATTTTTCAGTGTTTTAGAAGGTTGAACAGGTCAGCAGAGGGGGTAAATCTGTGGTATGGTTCTGAAACAGAGAAAGGCAGTTAGAAATTTGCATATGAAGACCCATTCAACGCTTCCCTTTCAAAGAGGGCAAAGTCCAGTAAAAACATAGAACTAGAGGGCCGGAGCTATAGCCCAGCGGTAGGGCGCTTGCCTTGCACGAGGCCGGCCAGTCCTGGCCCGGTTCGATCTCCGGCATCCCATATGGTTCCCCGAGCGCACCGCCAGGAGTAATTCCTGAGTGCAGAGCCAGGAGTAACCCCTGAGCGTCGCTGGGTGTGACCAAAAAAAAAAAAAAAAAAAAACATAGAACTAGAATAATGACAAATAATGACTTGTTATGTTTCAGAAAGGAGATTACAGAGAATGCTGTACCATCCACAGTCCTGGTAACCTCAAGACTTCAAGCCCCACAATGTTTACTCAGAGATCTTCACCTGGACCACAGAAACATCCTTCAGATGTCTAGTTGACAAATGATTTAGGCCTCTCTGGTCATCAACATATTGGACTAATCAAATACAGCCAAATCAGGCTCCTTCCCAGAGTCCCAATCTCTTTCTCCATTATTTTGTTCTTTTAAATATTTCCCCAAGGTAAAAAGTTATTGGGGGAAGCAGATTGTTGTTCCACATACTTCTAACTATCCAGTCATATAAAAGCTTTTCCTATTTTTGTCAAAGTGATGTAATAATCATTGTTTCTTATAAGCATCAGGAGGATCGAGGCCAGGATTGACAGCACAGATGTTAATAACATCTGCAGTGTTTTGTGCCTTATGTCAATGCAGGGGATATAACAGATAGCATCTGTGTTTAAAACACAGATGTTATTTACATCTACAGTGTTTTGTGCTTCATATTGATGCCGGGATCTTAAAAAACAGATAATGTTGAGCTTATGGTGTTGATGCATGTGGGTATAGTACTGCAATTGCATTTTCTCTTTATGAGTCAGTTAACAATTAACATTTTCTCTGTAGCTTACTTTATTTTTTATATGACAGAATACATATATATATATATATATATATATATAGAGAGAGAGAGAGAGAGAGAGAGTATATATGTATAAAAAAGCAGTTGTGTGTATTTAGGCAACTAATAATGCTTCTACTAAGCAGTAGGTCAAAACAGTCTGGTTTAGAACTTACCAAATGGTTTCTTTTGCTTTTTGACATTTTGTTGACTGAGTTTCTGTGCTTTACAATATCATTCATAATCATTTCCTGTGCACACAATTCCAATGCCACACCCTCCCCAGTGTAGAAAGTTGTCAAAAGTTATACGTGAATTTCCATCTACAGAGGATAGTGTGGTAGCATCTCCTAACCCTTGCATTGTTGGAGAGTTAATCATGCAGTCATTGGATCAAAGCAGATCCCAAAGCAGGACCTCCAGAATTAATTCTGAGAATTGTTTTATTATGACTATTAACAAAACTATCCCACAAGGGGTCACCAAAGCTCCAGTTATTTGTGTGTGTATGTGTGTGTGTGTGTGTGTGTGTGTGTGTGTGTGTGGTGTGTTTAACTTTCTATCTTTGTTTTGTACTGACTAAGGAAGCAGGGCAACATTCTGACTTAAATTAAACATGAAGGTGAGTAATTGAAACTCAGTACTTAAGGGTAACCTATGGAAATTTGAAGTCAATTTATTATGTGGACCCTTCATCTTATGACTATATAGCTATTGTATGGATTCCAGGGCAACATTCTTTATTGTAACTTATACAGGTAAAGAAAGGAAAGTATAACTAGGCACTTTCAGATCTCAAGAACTAAGAACTGATCTGATATCAAAAACTACGAACTCAAGAACTAATTGGTCACCACTTAGGTCTTTTTTATGTTTTTTTTTGTTTTTTTTTTTTTGTTTTTTGGGTCACACCCGGCAATGCTCAGGGGCTACTCCTGGCTCTGCACTCAGGAATCACTCCTGGCGGTGCTCGGGGGACCATATGGGGATGCCGGGGGTCGAACCCAGGCCGGCACAAGCCGGCCGCGCAAGGCGCAAACGCCCTACCCGCTGAGCTATCGCTCTGGCCCCACACTTAGGTCTTTTTAAAGGTCTAGTTGATGTGACCAGGGTTATGTTAATACTTCTCAGTCTCTGGATTGATTCTAGCCCAATTTCTTGCGCTGTCACCTCTCTGCCTCCCAGGGAGGTTTAAAAGTAGCAAATATTCAATAAACATCTGGGGGAAGATAGAATAAATAAGTGAAAATGTGTTCTCAGTAATGAAAAGTGTCCCTGAATCCAACTGCAAAGTGGGGACTTTTTAAATATAAAGTCAGATGCCTATAAAGACTTTGGCTGAAAATGAAGTGTTCTTTTGGGAACAACTTCTCTTTCTTTATAGCAACATTAATATTATAAGAAAGAAATTTAAAACTATGTTTTTAAAGAAAGTTAGCTTAAAGTTGAGACTATTCCTCCTTAAAATAATGTCCTTACAAGCTTACTAAGTTGATATCAAGCAGTAATCTTTCTTCAATATATTCCTGACGACTATCTTTGAAGTTGATTATAATGTTTAGTACTAAGTAGTAAGATTTTCCTTAGTCAAAGTCCCTGGCTTCATTTTTTTTTTTTTTTGTGGTCATAGAGTTTCTATTATAGGGTCATAGAGTAAAGGTTCAATCTTTCCAATGAATACTTCGATTTCTTTATCTACTGGAGACTACCTAACTTAAAATTTTGTGATTTAAATGTATATAAAAAGGAAAATTTTACTGCCCACTATTTGAGCGCTCACATTTCAATATGAATGAAGAGTGATAAAATTATAAATAAAATTAGAAATAAAAGGATAGAAATGCCTGTAACTATTACAACCTTATGAACAGAAGTTGTTCATGCAATCTAACATTTCTGACATAATTTTGAGTCCCAAAATGTAACTTCATTTAAATTCTCATATTCCATGAAATTCCTTTAAGTAGTGTTTTTTCCTTATTTGAATAGATATTATATACCATAGTTTGGGAATTAAAATCAGAACATGAATCTCTAATTTTTTTTATAATTACTGATATTTTTTAACATTTCCTTAGCAACTCTTCTTTTCAATGTGTTTCCAACTTGATGTTAATGAAGAGCTCATAAAAATTATATTGTGCTAAACTTAACTCTTACCTCATTTACTTTTGAAGGTGATTTTCTTTTATATCTGTATGAGATAATCATGAACTAAAAACCTCCAAGAAAGTAAATAACAAAATATACAGATAATAAAATATAAATAATAATAAAAGAGCAAATTTACATTTAATCCGAACCATCACTCAATATATAGTGAAGAAATGAAATACAGGTAAGCCAAACAAATCACAGAACTGGAATATAAAAAAGTTCACATAAAAGTATTTGATAGGAGAATTAATTATGGGGTCACACTCAGCAATGTTAGGGTCCTGGGAGATGCTGGAAATGTATCCCAGAATCCCACACATGTCAGGTATGTATGTGGTATATTGTTTGAGCATCATCTCAAGCCAGTGAATTGTTCTACCACCGTCTACTCTATCATCTGGGATAGTGTTAGCTCAAAAGACAAATTATTTGTCCCTAAGTTACTCACAGTAAAACCTGGGTAGACTCAACCAAAAGCCACTTCAAATGTTTGTTACAAGTGTGAGTCATTGACTATGAACTAAGTCTAAACAGCATTAATAGAAGAGTGTTAGAATTGCATCACACACACTTGGAGTTCTGTGCTTAACACACACACATTCCTAGTTCTTCTAGTTCTGCTATCTTGGACAGATAGTACAGTGCATAGGGTGCTTGCCTGGCATCCAACCGATTCAGTTTGATCTGTGGCATCCCATATGGTCTTGCAAGTCTGATAGGAGTGATCCCTGAGTGCAGAGCATGGATCAATCCCTGAGGACAGCTGGATTTGGCCCCCAAATAAATAAGAAAAAAATAACCAACAGTATCATTAGGGAGCAAAAAGAAGCAACAACATACACGCCTGATGTATTACTAAAATATGAATTTTTTTGCTGCACTTTTATGTCTTCAAAATGAACTTGCATGTTCCACTTAACAGGATATAACAAATATAGTTTACTAGGTGGCAGCTACTTGTAGTGTGGATGGTATTCATGTTATCTTCCATTTACTGATATGTACCCTGTTGGTTTTTATTTTAGTGAAACAAAAGTTTTATTGAAAGAAATTTGGTGAGAAGTGAAGGGAGAGATGCTGAGAGAGAAAAGTGCTCAAGAGAGAACAGAGCTTCTCCACAGTGGACAAAACCTGCTATGGACCTTGATGATGCTGTTTGTTGACACATTGCTATTTAAAATTCTTTGAAAAATTACACTAGAGAGCAGGATTAGGATGAAAGGTTATAGACTTAGAAGGCTAGACACAGCATGCAAAGTTATGCACTAGTAGTGTAATTATCTCTGGATGGATGACCCCTATTTAGTATTTTCTTTTCTTTCCAAGAAAAAAACATGCTTCACAGGTTTTAAAACAAATATATAAATTGTGGTAGTTTATACAAAGGTTTCTATCATCTTTCTGTACCAAACATGGACTCTGGACCAATAGCATTAATATCATCTAAGATCTTGGAATAAATGAATACTTTTAGGCTCTGTTTCAACCTTAAACCACAATCTGCACTTTAAGATTTTGAAGTTGATTTTTATGCATAGTAAAGTCTGAAAAAATACTGTATGATTGCCAAGAAAATTAATGAATAGAAGGAGAAATTGCCTAATGCTTTTGCAAAGATAAAAGAAATGCCAGCAAAATAAGCAGTTGATGAGACCAATTCATCTATCATGAAGGACTATCATTTGTTGTCAAGTCAGTCTGAGAAACTTTCTACTCACTTTGGACAGAAGTTACTTTACATTTTATGATCTGATTCAACAAGAAATATTGAGACTATTGACTGATTAAATAAGAAAAACCAGAAAATCACAACCCCTTTAAAATATCCAAAAAATTGCACTAGAAGAATTCTTTCAGTACATATAGAATGGAAATTGTAAAATTGTCCTGTTACAACTTTATTAACAGTATTTGGTTTTTAGTATTATACAAAATTTGTTTTTGAGTGTTAAAAAATAAATTTCTCATAGTGTCAAGTCTGATTTAAAGCAGATAAAACAATCAGTAATAACTAGAAGCACGCTACTCTCTAGAGAAAATAGGTGATCTTCATTCATGATCAAGAAAGAATTTGAGCTTGAGCAAAAGTTACTTAGGTAAAGGAAGGAAGGTAAAAGGGAGCATGTTAAAAGAAGACCACATACTTAAAGGCAGCAAAGTTCTTTCTCAAGAAGAAGATAGGAAATTTGAGTCAATCTTATTATTTCAGGGCAGAAATTGGTGGGAGGTGGAATAGGCAGGGAATGGCAGATTCCTAGCTTTGACTTGTGCTATTACAGAGAAAAATGTAAAGGAAAGTACCTCCATACGTCAATGGAAGCTTTGAGAGCAAACAGTTCCATTCCCACAGGGAGCACCAACCTTGCCTGGGACCAGTTTTCTGTTGAATTACGTTCCTGGACAAAGATTACCCTGTCCTTGGCTTTTGCTGAGTGATTTTGGCTTCTACTTAAGGAGCGGAGGCATTAGTTTTGATAGCTAAGGGTGAGAGTCTTAAGCCTGTCTACACATTATAATCACTCCCAAAAATGCCTGAACCGCACTCACAGAAATTTTGAGTTAGTTGCATAAGAAAAACCATGTACATTGTTCATTTTTATTGGTATGCTCTCATGTAATCATGAAGCTTATTTTAAAAACGTGGGCCTAGGACTAGGCAAGTTAGAGCAGACGAGCTACTGGTGAACAATCAACAGGAAATTCAGTGCTTACAATGTTACTGAGAAAATGAAGAAGCATCATTCAAATGCCCATCCTCAGAAGTGAAGACACTTACTTGGACACATATTTGGAGGGGAATGGAATGAATTCCTTTACTATCCAGTGGCATTATTTGTCAAAAATGCCATATAAATTTTGTCAAAAATCTATGACCATAATGATTCCCTTTCACTATAGGATAACAATTTCTCTTTTCTGGCATCATCTTGAATTTCATGAATAGAGAAAAATGCTGGCATTTAGGGGACCCCTAAGAGCTACACATTTCTTAAGTAGACCTAGAGGCGGTACTCCTGAGCTGGCAGTTCCATTTCATGGCTTGGAAATACTGCAAAAGGATCCTGAAAAGCAACTTCTTTTCCAGACTTCTTTTCGCAAAGCTTAAGGCTACAGAAAATATGTATTCTTGTATTCTTGCAAGAATGCAAGACCGTCAGGAATATGCATTCTAAAGTTGATAGTCACACAGAGCATTTTCAATCAAAGAAAACAGGCAAGCCAGAGAAGAAGGTTAACACATGCGCTCATCTGAAATGAGGGCATTCTGGTGATTATCTCTACTGCCTCCTCTCCCAAACATCATTTCATGCTAGATAATCACTCTTAGTCTCAGCAGGGAGAAAGCTGCTGAGTGGGGAGAATGAGTCAATATCTCTAATGAAGTAGTATACATTCAAGCCGGAGTGTAAGATCAACATATTTAGAATGCAGGCAGTACTGGGTCGTGCTATCAGAATTTGACTGTTACTTTGGCCACCAGGTCATAGAGAGAACTATTTCCCACCCCCATCCCAGTAAGAAGGTGTGGGCGGGGTGGGTAAGTAGAGGAAGGACCCTGGTAATATCTTTTCCCTCTGGAGCCAAGGAGGGTCATGAATCTCGGAACTAATTGGACTTGGATTTATACTCTCTTAAAGGTTGCATTTGAGCACATTTTGGAAGACAGAGCTGTAGTTCAAGCAGCAGGTTATTCCTGCTTAGGAAAGGGAACTGAGGCACTTAGGGTTTTAATAATTTTCCAGTTCTCTGCCTCCAATTCATGCTATTCAAAAAATTCTACTTTTATTTATTTTATTTTTTTTTTTTACATTTTGGGTCATACCCAGTGAATTTCGGGGATTACTCCTGGCTCCTCACTCAGGAATTAATTCTATTTTTAATACAGCACAGTTAAAATGTTCATTGAGAGAGTGACTTAATTCTTGTCATCTCTACTTGAAGGCTTTCAATGGCTCCTCTACTCAGAGTAAATATTTTGGTGCCAGGGCCCCTTAGACTCTGTGATTTGTGTTGCTTTCCAACTGCTCAAGCCATCCTTACATCCTTAAATGCAATTACACTCCTGCCTAAGGCTCTTTTGGTTGCCAGTCTCTTTCTGGAAATAGTCTTTGCCCAGATATTAATTGCATTCATTTCCTCTTTGCCTTTGAATTATAAAACAATGCCCAATATTTCTATTTATTTTTACTTTATTATATCACCTTGAGACAGACCATTACAATGCTCTTCATACTCTGATTGGGTTTCAGTCATTCAGTGTTCCAACTCCTATCCCTCCATCAGTGCACATTTCCCAACACCAATGTCCCCAGTTATCCCTCCCATCCCATCCATAACCTGCCACTATGGCAGGCACTTTTTTTTTTCAATCTTCTCAGCAGATTTACATTTTTTTTTTTTGGCTTTTGGGTTACACCCGCGATGCTCAGGGGTTTCTCCTGGCTCTGCACTCAGGAATTACTCCTGGCGGTGCTCGGGGACCATATGGGATGCCGGGATCCAACCCGGCGGCACAGGCCGGCCGCAAGGCAAGCGCCCTACCCGCTGGGCTATCGCTCCGGCCCAGCAGATTTACTTTTAAATTTTTTAAATTTATTTTTGACAATTACAAAAATGTTCATGTTTGGGTTTAAAGCCATACAGTGTTCCAGCACCCATCCCTCCACCAGTGCCCACCTCCCACCACCAATGTCCCGGTACCCTCCCCTCCCCTAGCCTACCTCCATGGCAGGTTCTCCATCTCTTTTCTCTCTCTCTCTCTCTCTCTCTCTCTCTCTCTCTCTCTCTCTTCTCTCTCTTACATGTTGTGAATTGTAATAGACTTTTCGACAATCATTGGTCCACTGTTCCTTTTTCTGTCTTATCTAACCTCTGCTCCCACACATTTGTGGTAGTTTCCACCTTTGGCAAGACCTCCTGATCCTCATTTCATATGGCAGGCACTTTTATTTTCTCTTTCTCTCTTCCTCTCTCTCTCTCTCTCTCTCTCTCTCTCTCTCTCTCCTTCTCTCTTCATTTGCACATTGTGGTTTGCAATACAGACACTGAAGAGTATACCTCTTACCTACTTTCAATACTCAGTTCTAGTGTAGCATTACCATTTCCAACTACTATTGTCAGGCTGGTACCTTCTCTATTTTACTTACCTTCTGCTTCTCACACAATTGTGTGGATTCCAATAATTGATGACAAAAACCAATATTTCTTTATTTAATTTTTTATTGTACCATCGTGAGACATTCAATTACAAAGATGTTCATAATTGGTACTTGGTAGTACAGTATTCCAGCACCCATCCCTCCACCAATGTCCCATTCCCACCAGCAGTGTACCCACACCCCCTCCTGCCCACCTCCAGGCTGCCTCAACAGCAGGTACCCCTTTTCCTCTCTTTCTCTCTCTGTCTCTCTCTTTGTCTCTGTCTCTGCATCTCCCTCTTCTTTTACGCATTGTGGTTAGCCCTGCAGACATTTATGGTTTATCATTTAAGTCTCTTTGTGTTTATTCAATGAAAACCAATATTTCTGATTTCTTTCTATGCTTCTCGTCACTCCAGTTAAATCCCTATCTTCTTTGTTTTCTTCTCATTGATTAATTAGAGCAGGGTTCTTCTTCTATTTCCTCTCTCTTTCTTGCCTACTTTGGTTCTCTGCTGTATTCTGAGAACAAACTCTTTATTACTTTTTGTTGGTAAGTCATAAAAATGTGTGTATTTTCTGATGTTATTTACAGTGGAAAATCTGGCATTTGACAAAGGGATCATATTCATAGTGTGCTGAGTGAATTAATCTGATGGTCACTTGTTGTTTTGCTGGTGTCATGAAAAGTAAGATAGTTATTTCCTTTCTTCCTCCTGTACCACCCTAATGGTGAGTGGTGATGGGTTTGTTGTGCCTCTAGCTCTAGGATGAATTCTATAACAACACCTCAAACCCTCATAGACTAAAATTGTAAAGCATTATGGTGCTTGTGTAAACATGTACTTCGTTTACAGCTCAGAACTCACTACCCTCATGTGCTTTAAGGGGCCTGTTTTTTCCCCCCTCAGCTTACGTGCTTCAAGTGAAGTGAGTATTCCAGAACAGAGATGGGCAAATTATGTTTCAGGCACCAAATTTTGCATGTTGTCTGCTTTAAAAAGCCAGTTTTATAAAACCTTGAGCCAAGAAGACATTTCATGTTATTATTAGAAAAAACTGTTGCAAAAAATCAGAATACTATCTAAAAATATATGAAAAATTATATAAAATCCAAACTTAGTTTCCATCATTTTTACAGCAGAGCCACACACATTCATGTATGCATAGCTGCTTTTTTTTTAAAATTTTTTTATTATACCACCGTGAAACATACAATTACAAAGGTGTTCATAATTGGTTCTTGGTAATACAGTATTCCAGCACCCATCCCTCCACCAGTGCCCCATTTCCACCACCAATGTACCCCTCCCCTCCCGTCTCCCCACCCATAGGTGCTTTTCTATATGGTAATGGAGTTGGGCTGTCGAGTTAGAGAACATATAACCTGCAAAGTTAATAATATTTACTAGCTGACTGTTTACAGAAACAATTTCCTGAACTCTACTAGAGACTATCATAGATGATTTTAGTCCCATGTTTGCAATTAGTGTTTAGCTCAAGACCCAAGATTAAACATCTGGACTTTTGTTTGAGTGCTTGAGGAAGCTAGCTAGCTCTCTACTGCCACAGGTGAGTGTGGGGGGTGGGAGATAATGTCAAGAAACTTCTGGCGGGGTTGCACTAAAAGCTTTGCATGCTGGAGGCGCAGGTTTAGCCTCTTGAGTCCAGCCAGGAATCCCATCTTTATCTCCCAAAACATTGGCCCAAACAAAACAAAACAAAACAAAACAAAACAAAACAAAACAAAACAAAACAAAACAAAACAGATTACCAGGCAGCCCTTAAATATGAGATCTTAAACTTCTCTGGAAGCTCTTGCATTTTTAACTACTTGAAAATAATTCTTTCAAATCTTAAATTAACCAGAGTTGACTTTTATTAGTTGTTGCCAGAGTAACCTAACTGATAAAGTCATTTGGAAGAAATTTTATTCCAGGTGTGTAGGGAGCAGATTAATTAGTCCCCAAGATTTATGGCTTATAGTGGGAAAAGGAGAATAGAAATTGGGATATCTGTCCTAATAGTGCCCTTTGTGACCTGTATGTGTCATTTTCTGGAAAGAAATCCTGGAAGCCCAAGAGATGCAATTAGTGGCCAGAAATTTCATTTTAGAGCATATGTCTCTATCTTCCATGGGTATAAACACTTTCTATATTAAAAAGTGAATTTAAAAGTTTACTATTTCTAATGTTTAAAATTGTCCATATATATGACTTATCTCCTATAGAACCTATTGCATTTTTACATATGCAGTAGTAGTACTATTAGAGTCTCTTCCATCCCCGAGCCCCTGGAGCAAAGAAAAATAGTTTTATTTAGGATGAGAGAGGAAACCCAAAAAATAAAGCAAATTGTACCATAGAGAAATAGAGCAAATTGTACCATATGAGAAATTGTGCCACTTCATACCACTCCACTAATTCCCGAGTGGAGTGGTAAGTGAAAAGAAATTGTAAATCCTAAACTGGGAGGTAGTGGAGTGAGCCAATATTTTTCATTCAATAAAATGCATGAAGGTATTTAGGAGGCAAAAACTGCATTATGTTGTACTATTCTGTATATGAAATGAGTTTTCAGAGCATCAGATAATGACAAATGGACACATTTTTAAAGACCATGAATACATGTGAAATTTGACCACACAATACTTTTAGAAATAAAAATATATTTTCTTTCCCACTGCTTAGTTCTACTCTAGACATTTTACTTAATTTTTAGTGAAGAAAATAGTTTTCTTAAAAGAAATTTAACAAATTTGCTCCTTGCTCACAGGATATTGTTTATGATACTTAGTTATCCCATGTTGAGGCCAAGGTGACCTCTATTCCTAGTTCCATCTAGTTCCAAGGTTGGACCCTCCTATTGGGGTGTGAAGAATTAGAATCAATCTAAAGGTAAATGAGGTTTTTAGTTAGGAAACATAACAGAAGCTCAGGAGTATTTAACTCAGAGTCAATTAACTTCATAAATGCACCACCCTCACTGTCTTTCTTTGTCTGTCCAAACAAAACTTTAGTGTGAAAGAATTTCTAAAAAGCTTACGAGAGGAGAGAGAGAGAGAGAGAGAGAGAGAGAGAGAGAGAGAGAGAGAGAGAGAGAGAGAGAGAGAAAGCAACATTTCATTTGCAAAACAACAGCCAAGGCTTGCACTTGCAGGTACTGGTATAGCTAAAAATAAAGAAAAGAATACTCAGATACTGATGGGCTCCAGGACCATTTTGGAATGCCACGGCTTGAACTTGGGTCTGCTGCATGCAAGGCAAGCACCCAACCCACTATACTGTCTCTCTGGCCCCTGGTTATAAATAGCTTATTTATTTATTTGGTCCATCCATCCATCCATTCATCCATCCATCATTCCATCCATCCATCCATCCATTCATTCATCTATCATCTATCTGTCTGTCTATCTATCTATCTATCTATCTATCTATCTATCTATCTATCTATCTATCTATCTATCTATCTATCTATCTATCTATCTATCTATCTATCTATCTATCTATCTGTCTGTCTGTCTGTCTGTCTGTCTGTCTGTCTGTCTGTCTGTCTGTCTGTCTGTCTGTCTGTCTGTCTGTCTATCTATCATTTGATGTACCATTGTTGCAACAAGGTACATCAAATTAGTAGAACCCAACCATATTCCAGAAATTCAAATGGTCAGTGCAAGAACAGAAATAGACCAGATTAGCTCATAACAAACCAGGAAAAAAAAGTAATGCATACTATTGCCATATATGGGCTGCTATGTTACAAATGACTCTATCCACTGAAGAGGAGAAAAGGAAGGCGACAAGAATGCTTCTATCCTGACAGCAGACTGGGGCCCCTGGATGAACCAAGAGCCACAGCAGAGCCTGGCAAGCTACCTGTGGTGTATTTGATATGCTAAAAACAGTAACAATAATGTTCCTCATTCCCAATGAATGGAGACATTACTAGCGATAGCTAGAGCAAATCGATGAACAACAGAAGACAAGTGACAAGTGACAAAAGAAATTTAAGAGAGAAGTGAGGGGACAGAAAGAGATAAGTTTTCATGAGAGAACATGGGCTTCTCCAGAATAAAAAAAGAAGGGCTTTTGAGAGAGATTCTATACAATTTCTTCAAATGGTCTTGATCTGGAGCTCTCTGCATACATGAAAATTAATCGGGGCATTGTTAGGGAAAGCCTTGCACTTAGATGATCCTTTCTTATTCTCTTTTTTAATTTTTTATTTTTACAATTACAAAGATATACAATTAAAAAGTTCATATTTGGGTTTTGGTCATACAGTGTTCCAGCACCCATCCCGCCACCAGTGCCCATCTCCTACCACCAACATCCCCGGTTCCCTCCCCCTCCCCCAGTCCTCCTCCATGGCAGGTTCTTTATTTCTTTCCCTTTCTCTCTCTTTCTCTTTTCCTTCCCCTCCAGACTATGGATTACAGAACATACATTAAAGGGTTGTCTTGTGTATCTTTTTACCTGCATTTAATGCTCAGTTCTAGGTTGGTATTAGTACCCTCGACAATTGTTATCATACTGTTCCATTTTCTGTCTTACCTAGCCTCCTGACTCCCACACGTTTGTGATAATTTCCACCTTTGACAAGACCTCCTAATATATGTTTCACTTGACCTTGGATATTGGTATCATAATATGTACATATATATTTATGTTATGCAGATAAATGCAGTCATTCTGTGTCTGTCTCTCTCCTTCTGGCTAATTATGCTCAACATAATCTTCTCCATGTCCATCCATTTATAGGCAAATTTTATAACTTCATTTTTCCTAGCAGCTGCATAATATTCATTGTATAGATGTACCAAAGCTTCTTTATCCAGTCATCGATTCTCAGGCACTCTGGTTGCTTCCAGATTCTGGCTATTGTGAATAATGCTGCTATGAACATAAAAGTAGGGATGGTGTTTCCGCTGCGTATTTTTGGTTTCCCAGAGTAGATTCCCAGGAGTGGTATGGCTGGGTCAAATGGGAGTTCAATTTCTAGTCTTTGGAGGAAAGTCCATATTGTTTTCCAGAAAGGCTGTACCAGCCAGCATTCCCACCAACAATGGATGAGTGTCCCCTTTTCCCAACATCCACACCAGCACTTGTCGTTCTTGCTCTTTTGAATATGTGTCAGTCTCTGTGGCTTAAAGTGGTATCTCATTGTTGTTTTGATTTGCATCTCTCTGATGATTAGTGATGATGAGCATTTTTTCATATGTTTCTTGGCCATTCAATTTCTTCCTTGCTGAAGTTTCTGTTCATTTCTTCTGCCCATTTTTTACTGGGGTTGTTTGTTTTCTTCTTGTAAAGTTCTACCAGTGCCTGATATATCCTGGATATTAACCCCTTATCAGATGGGTATTGGGTGAATATTCTTTTCCATTCTGTGGACTGCTTTTGTATCTTAGTCACTGTTTCTTTTGAGGTGCAGAAGCTTTTTAGTTTCATGTAGTCCCATATGTTTATCTTTTCTTCTAGTTGCTTTATTAGTGATGTTTCACCTTTGAAGATGCCTTTAGCCTCAATGTCCTGAGGGTTTTCCTATATTTTCTTCAATATACTTTATGAATTCAAGTCTGATATTGAGATCTTTAATCAATTTTGATCTGATTTTTTGTGCATGGTGTTAGACACAGGTCCAAATTCATTTTTTTACATGTCGCTGCCCAGTTTTCCCAACACCACTTGTTGAAGAGGCTTTCCTTACTCCATTTTAGACTCGTTGCACCTTTATCAAAGATTAAATGATCATGTGTTTGAGGAAGGATACTCAATTCTATTCCATAGGTCCACAGGTCTGCTTTTATTCCAATACCATGCTGTTTTAATTACTACTGCCTTGTAGTACAGTTTGAAGTTGGGAAAGGTGATGCCTCCCATCTTCTTTTTCCTGAGGATTGCCCTAGCTATCCTTGGGGGTTTATTGTTCCATACAAATTTCAGGAGCGTTTGATCCTTTCTTATTCTTATCATAACCCTTTTTAGAGGGATCCACCCTTCTTTGGGTCACCTCAGTTTCTCTACCTCCAAAAATTTCCATCTCAAAGGATGATTTCCTCATGTCTTTGGCTTACTTTAGGGCTGGTAAATTTCTTCTAAGTTTTATTATTTCTAAAAAAAAAACTCAATATGAGGGTTTTCCTATCTATCTGATTTTATTTACCCCCTTAGAGATTTTACCCCTAAAACTTTAAGAAGTATATGCGTGGAAGGTCCTTCATACGTAATTTCTTCACATCGACAAATCCTGCCTACTAGAGGTGTGAACTCTCATGCTAACTTAGAATTACTGGCACCCAGGCAATAGTTTATTGGGTTTCAGAGTTGTCAGTCTGAAGACATATCAGATAATAAATAGATATATTAATTAATTAATCAATTAATTAGTAAATAAATCACTTGATCACTTGACAACCCGTTGTTCTTCAATTTGCTTGAGTGGGTGCCAGTAATGTTACCATTTGTCCCTGTCACATGCCAGTGTACCCCAATGGTGTCTGCTTGCTCCAGGAATAAAAAAGAGCCTCAAACCTCAATCAGGGTCTTGACAAAGAAATCTGACCATCTTGTAGGTGGACAGCTGACGGGGAGCTTCGCCCGGGTCCCCGACAATGCTGGGAAGCGAGTTCCCTTCTACCTCTGAAGCCAGCAAGGAATGGATGAAAACTCAGGAATCCGATGCAGTTTTAAAAGGGTTTACTTATCACAGGTTCAGGCATACAAATCAGCAAAAGGAAAAGCCCAGTGCTTAGGATTCCAGGCTAGAACCCCAGCCACGTGTAGGCCAAGATGGCGGCCACCACATGTAAAGGCCCTGTAAAAGGAGAAGAAGACAAGACTCCCAAGAAGGGTGAGCGCTCACAAAGAGAGAGCCCAAAAGAAGCGGCGAGAGAGGAAGCAGGCTATATTATTATACTCCTGCAACTCGGACCTCCCTCCCACTTTTATGGAAAGCAGGGAGGGTCAAATGCCCTAGGTAATCCCTCCCTGCACCTCACCTAGGCCCTTTTGTATGCTAATGTTTTGAGCCAAGATCTGCCTGGAAATGCCTTTATAGGGTAGAGAAGGGGGTTTCTGAGATGGCATGTCTCTGTACCAAAGACTAATACTAATGCCAGTTAAATATTTATCCAAGCCTTCACAAGTCTCTTCTACTTAATTGTAGTTTCGTATTTTAGTTGCCTTTGAGTATATCAGGGAGCCATGCTTGTTTGCTTGGAAGCAAACAGCATTTCTCTCTGGTCTAATTACTTAGGGATCCTACGTGGCCAGGCAAATATGCTGGTAAGATCTCGCTAGTCCCACGATGATTGTGGTAGCATGGGAGAATATTTATACCAGCTAGTACAGCATACAGGGTCAGATAAACTGCCACATTTAGACTACCCCCTTATCTACGAAGTGATTTGCAGGCAGCAATTCATAGCAGATGCAGCGGCCCTTAGAGGAATCCTGCAACAGGCAGCCACATGATCTTTTGATGTCCTGTGGGATCCAGTCCGTAATGGCTCTGGTCCATCAGTCATTTCCAAATTGCATTACATGTCTAGCCCATCTGATTTTTGGCGCCTTGGCAAATGAGACAGCGTCCCTGATTCATGGTCATCCATGGAGGTCAGAACATCAGATTCCTTCTCTCACTTGAGTAAGGCGTAATATTCCAAGCATAGCTCTTTTGATTCCTCTTTGGTAGAACTGAATAGCATTATAATCCTGCTTTCATAGGGCCCAGGTCTCTGAGGCATAGGTTAATGCAGGGATACTGGTGGAGTCAAAGAGATGTGCCTGGAGCCAGAGGTTCTTTGTCCTTTTAGCTATTTCTCTGATACTCTTAAAAGGCATTCCATGTGCTCTCTTCCTCCTGCACAGCTTAGGTGCTAGGTTGTTCATCATGTTGAGTTCTCGACCTGGTACACATAACTGCTACATTCAGAGATGTTTGTTCCATTAAGAGTGAATGGAGAATCTGGAACTAGTTCATTTTTCATGAACATTGTTTTGTTGTGATTCAGCTGTAGACCTATCTTTCCACATTCATGGTGGAAGTCAGTCAGCATTTGTGCCGCTTGGCTAATGTTTGGTGTTATTACAATGATGTATCAGCAAAGCCGAGGTGGTGTAGTTGCCGACCGTCTATCTTCACTCCCATTCCTTCCCATTCTAATTGTCGCATGACGTTCTCCAGGGTGGTGCTGAAGAGTTTCGGTGAAATGGTATCACTCTGTCAAACCCCTCCTTTTACATCAATGATCACTTCCCTGTAGAAAGGTGAGATCCTGGTGGTGAATCCATAATACAGCTCATGAAGCATCTTGATGTATTGAGTTTGAACACCCTCAAACTCATAAATAAATAAATGAATAAATAAATGTGTGTTTGTGTGTGTGTGTGTGTGTGTGTATAAATTAGGCCCTAGAGGAGAAAAACCTCTCCCTGGGGAGGGAGGAATAGATGTTTAAGAGAACAAGCAAACAATTGCCGTAGCATAAACTTTGGTTACTTTCATTTGCTTATTGAGGAGTCTACTGAAAAAAGAAATCATTATTTTCTGCTTTTACAGGCCCTTGTAAATAAATGTTAACAGACTTACGACTTCGCTAAAATGTTGACTTTTCTTCCAGAGAAGTTTCAGTTCCTTGATTGTCATTTTAACTGTGAAGTTAGCTGCTGCTCTATATGTCAGGAAAGGGATGTGACTTAAAACCCCCAAATCATTGAATACAGGACACTTCCTGGCAAAAAGTTTACAACTTTAAAACAATGGAGAACTTCTGGATGAAGACAGATTGAGAGAAATAGCATGGGTGACTATTGATGTTTTTCCCTTCTGAAGCACAAATCACTCTCTGGTATTTATATTAAAAACAAAAAATAAACAGAGAGAATGTGAAGGCAACCCTGTCTGTCTCAGTGCTCTGAGTATCTGGAAGCCTTGCTCTCCCTTGGAATGTGAAGGGCCGTAAGAGACACCCACCCAATCCAACTCAGATCTCCACTCAACTGAAGGAGCTTCCTTTGCCTAAGCCTGGACCGCACAACCATGCATTGGCCTGCCTGGATTCTGAGCGAACTAACAAACAAGGGCAACCTAGTATGAGGGTGCTGGGATCAGGCAGGGTGCGACCTCTTCTCTCTCTCTCCCCTCCCTGTTACAGCTGACCCAAGGCCTTTCCCTGGCAGCAAACCAGGGGAAGTGGCAAATTCCCCAGAGAGAGAAGTAGAGATGTGTCCTAAATTTACTGAATAAAATTTTCACAAGCTCCAATCCCTGCTATCACAATCTGACAGACATGAGGCTGAAGTCATGCACAAATTCTCACACACGGAGTTTATGAAAGGAGACTGATGACCTTCTAGGTCAAATAGATTCATCTCCGTATGTGTGGAAAATCAAGATATGATTTTTCAGTCTTCCATCGTTCCAAGTGTGACAGCTGAGCGCTGGCTACACTCTCACAGCCAACAGCTTGCCAGCATTAGAGCAGGTTATCGGTGTTTTATGTCACAGGATTTGGCTTCATTGAAACCTACTGTTATTCATTTCAAAGAACTGCCTTTTCTTCATTTGATTTTAAAGTCTGTTCTTAATTGAGAAAGGGTGAATTCATAAAACCCTCATGAATCACTGGGTTGCATTAGGAAGATCTTGAGAGAGATTTTCATTTTTCCTTAACATATAACCAATGAAATAATAACACAACACGCATTTATCTTTGATAATTGTTTCCTTCCTCTAATACATAGCAGGTGTTGTGGAAATATTAACATAACAGCTGTGCAGAATAATTCTTCAACCAAACAAAGAACAATGTGATGATTCTAATTTTCAAAGAAAGCCTTCCTTTTTCTAATACTGTTTTTCTTATCCTTACCTGGAGGAAAACTAAGGTTGGGAAAATGAAGAAAGTGAACTGTGGTAAAAGCTTTTCTCTAGAAATTGGAATGAAGTCCAAGATACTGTTCTGACCCAAGGAAAAGCAGTGAGTATTTTATGGTTTGGTGGCTTACAGTATAGAGCTCTTTTCACACTGGGAAGCAGTTGTTGTAAATTAACATTACTGCAATCTTAAAAATAGTTAAATATTCATGCAGAAGCTAAATTACACTCTCTGTATATCACTTTACTGTAGGAAAAAATGCCCATCAGAAACCTAAGAATCTGCATACATTGCAAGTTAAAAAATGGAAGCCCATCTTTTAGTTTTGGACAAGTGACCATGTGTTTTTTTTAAGAAACAGAATCAGCTGCCATTCCCATCAACAGTGGAGGAGTGTTCTTCTTTCCCCACATCCATGCCACCACTGGTTGCTTTGTTCTTTATGGACATATGCCAATCTCAATCTCACCTTAGGCTAAGGTGATAATGGTTTTGTTTAGCATATCCTATCCCTGATGACAGTTGATGAAAATTGTTTTTCTTATACCAGTTGCCATTGGGCTACACTGGCATGTGATATCTCTGTCCCCTTATGAATTTTCTTAAGGAAGTGTGTGTGTTCATCATTTTTCACCATTTTTTTGATGGGCTTGTTTATTCTTTTGTTAACTTTACAAGAGCTTTATGTATTTTTAATAAGTCTTTGATGAGTGATGGGCAAATATTTTCTATCAGTCTGTGTGGTGTATCTTATTCTAGGTATTACTTCTTTTGAAGTACATAAACATCTTAATATGATGTCATCTGTTTATCTTTCCTTCCATTTGCTTGACAAATGGCATTGAACTATTGATGATGCTACTAGATTGAGTGTCTTGAATGATTCTATGATTTTCTTAATATGACTTATGGATTTGGGTCTGATATCAAGTTATTTTATCCATTCTGAACTAACTTTGCTTTCTAATGAGGTAAAAAGGAATTTTTAATAGATAAACTGTGAAATCAAATTTTTGTGAATTTCTCTCCTGGACTTATTATTATAAACTCTTTTTTAAAGGAGAGTTCATAAATAAAAACTTTGTCTTGTTGTAAATTATTCTTCTAAGTGGTTTCTGACTTTTACTTTTTTCTTCTTTGATACAAAGAATTTAAATATTTTGATAACTGGATTAATCTAAAGATAATTTTAACATCTATTATGCTAAGTTAGAAAGGGAATGACAATAAAATAAGACTAGGACTGAGGGTGGTACAGATTAAAGTTATGTTAGGTAGCACGTCACACACATGGCATATATCTAAGATATCAACATTATAGAAATGAGGCCAGCTGCTTTATTTCTCTGTATTTCTGTGATTATCAATAAAGTGTTTTCATTGGACACCTGCTAAATCTTTACATTAAATCTACATGTTAATGACTATGGCTTTATACAACCAATGCTATTAGTTTTCTCTAAGAAAAAATTTTATCTAAGAAAAATGTTAAAAACTATCACTGTCACTGTCACTGTCTTCCCATTCATCATCGATTTGCTCGAGTGGGCACCAGTAACATCTCCATATGACCTGTCTCATGCAAGTAGAGCCCAAGGGCAACTGCTTGCTCAAGGAACATAAAGAGCCTCAAGCCATTCCATCAGATCATGGGAATGAGGTCTATAATTGTTACTGGTATCTGGCATATCAAATACGACACAGGTAGCTTGCCAGGCTCTGCCATGCGAAACTGCTTAAAAACTATCAATGACAAAAAATTTCAGATCAAGTCAGGTGATTATCATAAACCTGACTTGTTTTATGATTATCATAAAACAAGCAACATTAAAATTGTATTGAAACTTAAATGTCTGCTCAAGGTACATGAAGGAAGAAAGAACACATTCCTATTTTAGTTCTATTCTGGTTTTCTGATGATTGGATTAATGACAGGACATCAAGAGGTCTGGAAATGTCAAACTAGTTCCAGCCAAATGAAGAGGAAACAGATGGGAACTTGCTGAAACTTCTTTTGCCACTTGTTTTGAGCATAAACGTTTCCCCCCTTCTCCCCTTTTTCTTGACTTGTTCTTAGATGAGGCCTGAAGACATCTTTTCACATCTTTAACTCATGCAGGACATGGAAGAGTGGGTGATAAAAGGGTTCTCAGCCTTTGCAACTTCTCCTCTCCATATTGCCACCCCACATAACTTTCATTCATCTTCTTTGTGGTCCAAGGATCAAATGATGTCCAATCAGCTTCTTTAACCAGCAATAACTGCAAACAAATAATGAAACAGTATTTCTAAGTGACACTTTAAAAATTAAATAAATAAATGTGCCTCTAAGTCAATTTGTATCATTCACATTTATTTGTTGAGAAAATCAATAGTGAAACAAAATCTTATACCTCTGTTCTAGTTGCACATCTTATTTCCTGTATTTTTGAACTAGCTTGTATTTATTCTCATCTGTATGTGGTGATGAAGGCATAACAGTCATGTAATTTGTGAAGATTTCATTTGATCTTATTGAGAAGTATACAGCCAGAACCACTTCATTATTATCAGAGATGAAAGAATATAAACTTCAAATGTCGGTCATGATATATGGTTAGGAATTAAATGAGCTTGAAAACTTATTGTATTTGCTTGTATTTGAGACAACCATTTGGGCAACAGACTAGAAAATAACCAGTTGAGCAGACTAAAGGAAGTAAAAGCATTCAGCTTTTACATTGTTCAAAATCATCTAGATGAATTTCAAATGGAAAAACTGGTCCACATGCATTAGAAAGAAACTAAGATTACTTTGTATTAGAGAGCATTTTTTCATAATCGTTAAAAGATGTTTATAAAATAATGTTGTAGGCCATATGATGCTAAGCATTTACAAATGTCAGACACAATTTTACTGTAAAAAGACTTCAAAGAAGTCACAATTTTTTGTAATTATTTTATTATACCACCATGAGATATACAATTACAAAGATTTCATGTTTGGGTTTCAGCCATACAGTGTTCCAGCACCCATCCTTCCAACAGTGCCCATTTCCCACCACCAATGTCTCCAATTCATTCCCTCCCCCCCCCTAGCCTGACTCTATGGCAGGTTCTTTATCTCTTCTCTCTCTCTCTCTCTGTGTGTGTCTCTATCTCTCTCTCTTCCTCTCATTCTCTCTCTTCCTTCTCATACACATTGTGGGCTTAAATACATATATTTAGAGGTTATCATGTGTATCCAATCACAAACAATTTAAATCAGAAAAGAACACAAGTATCATCACTATTTAATATTATTGTGTTAAGATATATTTTTTAACTTACTCTCACAGGCTTAAATCTATTTTTTGGAAGTTTTAGTTGCACGTATCAATATTCAATAATCTATAAAATAAATATTTGTATTCATTATATTTTTGAAATCCTATTTTAATAGCAGCATATCAATAGTGCAAATATTTGTATTGAAACTTGTTTTAACATTATTAATTTACTGGGAATTTTCCCATTTTTCTATTTAAAAACATCACTATTAGATGCAGGATGTACATGTTTATGTAATGAATTTTAACCCTTCTAGATTACACTCTGAACAACCTTAATTACTAAGCCAAAGTGCATAACTTTTCTTGACACTACACATATAACCAAACTGCTTTAGAAAAGGAGGTCATGCTCAGGGTGCAATTAAAAGGAATAATATCTGAAACTGCCAGTTTCATTGTACTTTCACCAAGATACAATATACTGAATTTAAAGAGTTGGGGGAAATTTCCTGTATTCTGCTTTAAATTAGTGTCCTTCTCTGAACAGGTCCAGTGGTTCTGTGGAACTATACTTATGGTTAGAAACAATAGAGAAGAAATGTAGGATTTTTTTTCCCTCATGAAAACTAGCCATAAAAGTAAGGTAAACGTGGAAGGGAGTTGTTTCAGCAGAGTGTGGAGCAGAGTGTAGAAAGAGTCCAATTGGAAAAGAAAAAACTTGCAGTTTAACAAAAAAATTTAAGAGAACTTTTAGAAAAATGTTCCTGTAATCTCCTTTTTACAATTGTGTGGGAAGAAAGAAACTGTCTCCTCCACCTGCCATTTTAATAAAATATTTACTGTTATCCTATCCTCCAAAACCTTTCCTGTGAGTGAGCTGAAGCTGAGGTCTCCTTTGAAGCAGAGTCTGTAATCCCCTGTGGCCTCCTTCTGCCACAGGCCTATAGCCATAGGAGGTCTAGAAGATTCCTGAGTACTGTGTGGTGAGGAGGCAACTATAGCATTGAAAATTTGACTTTGGACACTTCAGCCAAGTTTATTTTTCTAAGTGCTTTATTATTTCTGACAATTGGAAGGCCTGAAATTTCTAATAGCCTTAGGCCATTTGGACAGCTGTCACTTAGAAGAAACAATTCAACTGTTTCTGCAATTGGAATCAGGCAAGAAAAGGGACCTGGATATAGAGACTTACTATACTTGAATCACGAGAGAAAGTCGGCCATGAGTTCCACCTTGAAAAGTGTGTGTGTGTGTGTGTGTGTGTGTGTGTGTGTGTGTGTATTGTTTTCGTGACTATGGTCTACTGGTCTATGTTCTATGAGCACAAGCAGGATAAGTAGTAGAACTTAGAATTATATTCATTATCAAAGTAATGTTGCAATAATGAAAACAGTATAGTTCAGCTTTGGTTCTTAATCTTTAGCTGAAATAAATATTATTTTCTGTGTGAGTTGTAAACTAGGATTGTTCTTCCTGTTATTGGATCTACTAACTAGGGCAAAAGGTAACATGAGTACACCTTAATATAATAACACCCACACCCATGCATTAATCGGTGTGTGAGTGTTCATGTGTGCATGTGTGTGTGTGCATATCCCTGTGTTCAGCACTTGAAATAAGTGTGTTTCATCACTGAAATACTAGGATTTTTTGTTTTTTAGATAGGAGTTTGGGTTTTTTATGTTATTTTATTTCTTTTGAGCTTGGAATTGAGCCTAGGGTTTGAAACATGCAATATCTATACTGAACCATATTCATGGCCCAAGGAATTTCTGTTATTAAGCAGATTTATAGATTATGAAGAAAGCATTAGTATAACCAGAGACGTTGAGGACCTGGGAGACTGAGAAGAGGAATAGTTGATGGAATATAATGCCTCAGAGATAAGTCTTCCATTCAAAATGATTAGGCTGATCAGGCCATAGCAATTCAAGGAAGCAGTTCCGGACTTGATGGTGAAATTGGAAAGTATGAGCAAAAGAAAACAACTGAGGTCATGGGATGGTGAACTTGTCTTGGAGAAAATGTTAATGTGTTAAAAACAAAAACAAACAGATATGGAGATCTGAAAGAACAAATAGTAAGCTGACAAATCTGGAGTCATTTTAGACAAATCAAAATTAATTGTTTACGTTAGGAATTTTATAATAAAATTCAGGGATTGTTATATCTTGCAAAGACTATTCACTGTATCACTGTCTTCCCGTATATCATCGATTTGCTCGGGCGGGCACTAGTAACATCTCAATACGTCCTGGCACATGCGAGATAGCCCAAGGGCAACATCCCACTCCAGGAACATAAAGAGCCTCAGACCATTCGTTCAGGTCATGGGAGTGAGGTCTATAATTGTTACTGGTATTTGGCATGTCAAATACGACACTGGTAGCTTGCCAGGCTCTGCAAGCTATTATAATAAAGTCTTATAATAAAGTCTTATAATAAAGACTATTATAAGAATTATAAAAATTTTACTTGTTACTCATCCAATATGTTGATAACAGCATTATTCACATAACCAAAAGATGTGAGCAACTCATGTTCATAAATATGACTCCACAAACAAATATATGACTTATATATGACTAAATATATGACATAAACAAATATATGACTATAAACAAATATATGATTTATGACTCTATAAACAAATATACTTATATACATATATTTATTTATAATTTAGTCTTTAAAGGAAGGAAATTCTAACAGAATACAACGTAAATAAAATTCAATGGCATTTGGCTCAATGAAATTAGCCAGATATGATTCCACTTACATAAGGTACCTCCTAAATATGTGTAAATTATAGAGACAAAATAGAATGGTGATTGCTAGGGGTTTGGGGGGAAGGGGAAAGTATTTAGTGTTTAATGAGGATATGTTGCATCTCTGAAAACGGCTGCATGAAAATATGAATGTTTTTTATTCCATTGAACTGAATATTTAAATGTGTCACAATGATAAAGTTTATGTTTTGTACATATGAATTTAAAATATAAGGTCATATATTAAAAAGTACCATATAAAATTATAGTAATCTCTTGCTAGTGATAGTGTTGATAAATCTCAAGTTTCATTTATAATAATTTTAATTTTTATAATAGCTATAATTTTGTTTCTTTTTTGCATTTAAACATTTATTAAATGTTTTTAAATAGTTAATAGTAACTAATAACTATTATTATTAATATCGGATTTTGGACCACAGCTGGATAATCCTGGCTCTCAATTCAGGAACTATTCTTGGAAGTTCTTAGGGACCATATGGGACACTGGGGCTCAAACCCAAGTCATTCACTTGAAAGGAGAGCACCCTACCTGTTGTACGATTGCTCTGACATAAGCACTATTGTTTACAAAGCTACTCATAGTTGATTTTAGATATATTATGTTCCAGCATCAATCTCACAGTGGTGTCTTCTTCCCTTTACCAGGGTTCCCAGGTTCCCCCTCACCCAGCACCTTGACAGGCACTTTTTTGTTTGTTTTTGGGGTCGTATCCGGTAATGCTCAGGGGTTACTCCTGGCTCTTCGCTCAGGAATTACTCCTGACAGTGGACGGGGACCATATGGAATGATGGGGATCGAACCTGGGTTGGCCACGTGCAAGGCAAATGCCCTACCTGCTGGACTATTGCTCCAGCCCTGACAGGCACATTTTTAACTTTGGCTGTTGAAGTTGGATCTTCTGTTTTCAGAGTTGTTGACTCTGTGGTTTGTATATTTAGCTATACCCTCACTTTTGTACCATCGATGTACTTAATTCTCTTGAGTCCTGCTCCTGTTGCTTCCAGTCAATCACTTCTACCTGTTGGGGGGCCCTGGCCAGTGAAATTCTGAAACGAATGAGGGAGACCTGGATCTTGCTTGGATCCCTGAGAAAAGAAAGAGAAGGACTTGGGAAGAAGCATCTGCCTTGCCACTGTAGCAGAAAGGAAAGAACACCAACACACAGAGGAGGGTGTGTGTGTGTGTGTGTGTGTGTGTGTGTGTGTGTGTGTGTGTGTGTGTGTGTGTGTGTGTGTGCATGTGGTGGGGGTGGTGTTGGTCCTGGAAAGCAGTCCTGTTTTACTGAGCACAGTTTAAGCCTTTTATACAATTTTTGGGTGGAGGGAGTATAAGCACAAATCAGGAAGCATCCCGAGCCATCACAACAGATAACACTGATTTAGCATTTGCAAGGTAAGAATCACTAATTTGCATATTACTGTGGTCAGAGGACAGAAGATTAAGCACATCTCACCTCACCTTAGATGTAAATCATTTGCCTGCCAGTCTCCCATTGGATAAGCACAGATATCTTTTACGTGGGTGTAAACACATGAGCATCCATCCAGAAGCTCCACTGCCCTGAGACCAGGTTCTAACTCGGGGCCCTGCCCCCAGGGCCTTATGGCAGGAAAGTGCCAGGTCCCAATGCTAGCTGTTTAGAGCCCAACATCTCCCCTCTCAATTTCTTTTAACAGCATTACTCATAGCAATGTTTATTTATAACAATGTTTAAATGTCTGATCTTGAAATTTTGAGATATTTACTCGTGAAAGGCTTAGTTCAAAATTTTAAGAAATTTAAAGTCATATTCTGCAAATATGGCTATCAAAATTCCTGTTAAGCTATATAAATAAATGAAATGTATATTTGGGCCCTGCCCAGGCATATTAAATCATAACATCCAGGAAGATCAGCCTAAAATTAGTATTTTAAGATGTGTTTTAGATAACCCTAATGGAACAACAGAATACTTAAACCATCAGATTTCTTTAGTTTTTTTTTTAATCTTCATTAAGGTCAATGGGGATACACAAAAAGAATAAGGTCTTCATAACTTTATTCTTTAAATAAATATAGGTAGTACTAGACTGGGATCATAACAATTTGTAATTATCTTCATAATAAAGGCACAGACATTTTGTAAAGTGGAGAGGAAAGCATCATGTTAGCTTCATATGACAAAAAGTGCTTTCAGGTTTTTACTTAGTTTACAGATAAAAATCACATATATTTAGCCATTTGAATTTTCTTTTTTTCTATTTAACTTCTTAATTTTGTGAAAAAAAAATATTGCTGACCATCTAGTTTTGGCCATCCTAGGACCTTTAATGGTTGACAAGAAACCGTAATGTGTAAAAGGAGAGAGAGAGAGAGAGAGAGAGAGAGAGAGAGAGAGAGAGAGAGAAAGAAGAGAAGAGAAGAGAAGAGAAGAGAAGAGAAGAGAAGAGAAGAGAAGAGAAGAGAAGAGAGGAGAGGAGAGGAGAGGAGAGGAGAGGAGAGGAGAGGAGAGAGAGAGAGAGAGAGGAGAGGAGAGGAGAGAGAGAGAGGAGAGGAGAGAGAGAGAAGAGAAGAGAAGAGAAGAGAAGAGAAGAGAAGAGAAGAGAAGAGAAGAGAAGAGAAGAGAAGAGAAGAGAAGAGAAGAGAAGAGAAGAGAAGAGAAGAGAAGAGAAGAGAAGAGAAGAGAGGAGAAGAGAAGAGAGGAGAAGAGAAGAGAAGAGAAGGAGGAGGAGCAGGAGAAGAAAGATGAAGAAGACGACGACGACGCGAAGAAGAAGAAGAAGATGAAGAAGAAGAAGAAGAAGAAGAAGAAGAAGAAGAAGAAGAAGAAAGAAGGAAGAAGACTGAACAAATTTGTAACTGTATCTCATGGTGATTATATAATCTTATATAATTATTTTAAATATTATTAATATATAACATGTATTGTATAAATAACAAGAAAAAATTTTCAAGGGATTATTTCAGGTATGAAAAAAGAAAATTTATGCATTCCCTATACCTTAAAGAATATTCGGCAAGAAAAAAAAGAATATCCTGCAAGTAATTGAAATATTTAATAATTGAGGCAAGAAATTACTACTTTCGCAGAGATATTTTTCCATGCCCTAACTTTTCCTTTCCTTAGAGAAACAGACTAGATTAAAAAAAAATTGGCTGGGTATATAGATTATCATGGGAATATTTGTGAAGGGGAAATTTTAGAAGCATAAGCTTTATGAGCAACCATCAGAGTTCCTGTAACTAAGATGATGCCTACTGAGGGAATCAAAGACAGAACTCTTTGAATTCTATGTAGGCTCTTCCAATAGTCGCAATGATGGGGAAAGATGTTCAGGCTATAGAAGAGCAGTGTTAAAAGGAAAAGGAAAACGATATCCTCAATGTGATAAAAACTTTGGTCCTTGTGGCTAGAGTGATAGCACAGTGAGTAGAGTGTTGGCCTTGCACTTGGCTGACCCTGGTTCAATCCTCGGGATCTCATATGGTCCCCAGAGCACCACCAGGAGTAACACCTGAGTGCCCAGCCAGGAGTAACCCCTTTTTTGTGACTCCAAAAACAAAAAAAATTGTAAAAATACCCCAGCTCTGGTTTTTGAAGAAAGTAGTAATGAAAAACTAATGATTGATATCTGTTAAGTGCTTCTTTACCTATCTGAGGTTGTAGATATACAGTGGGAGGCACAAATCTAGGAGTGTCAGGGGTCAGTTGGAGGTCCTGATAGTATCGGGGAACTTCCCTTTTACCTCAAGGGCCGGAGATAGATGGACAAAACCAAGAATTCAGCACAGTTCCAGTAGTCTTTTACCTATCACCAATAATTAAATAAGCTGTGCTACTATAATCCAAATGATGGTCTCTCCAGACCTATGCTGCTGATCAGATCTCTCTGACCATGTGCTTAGGTCCAGATCTCTCCACCCCAAAATGGATGCTTCTTTCCCCAAAACACTTTGCAAAGTCAAAGACAAGCACTCACATGCAAATCTCCAGGTCCAATCAAATGCTAGTTGACAGTGCCTCAGTCCCTTAAACAGTCCTATTTTGCAAGGTGCAGTGGAGAGGGGTTGACACAGGAATCCCACCTAAGAACAAAAGGATCTCAAGATGTGTACACAGGGGAAATAACCTTACAACGTCATACTATGACCTTCATGCAACTAGATGGCTATCTCCAAATATCCACAAGGTCCTTTTCATTCTATTCTGCTCCAGGCTAATTTTAGTGCTTTGCTCTCTGTTTTACTGAAAGGGACACCTGCCTGACCCCTCCTTTAATCTTAACAGAACTGATTCTTAAAGAGTGGTCCCAACATAGCCCGGTGTTTTTCTCCTGGTAAATAATAAATGTCCCACCCCTGGACCTATGGGGGATAAGGGGAAAAAATGGAAATTATAACAATATCCCAAAGTTATTAAAATCAAACTGTCTTTTCATTCCCGCCTAATCTCCTTATTGTGATTTGCACAAAAGGAATCTCTTTAGCATGAGGCTGTGACCTTAAGGCAATGCAAATTACTTTAAACTGCAAAGACCTAGAGCCATTTATGGCAGCATCAGGCAACAGAGGAGTAACATCAGCTCTTGTTTGGAACAATTATACTTCACCTATTTGATGATGGGTATTGCTTACTAATTCTTTAAAATAGTTTGTTTCATAAGACCTGTACTTTTTCTGAGGGGAATTGTAGCTTTTGGTTTTACCTACTGGAAGTTCAGGATTTTTCTGATTCTGGTATGAAGAAAAGACTGTGGAAAGGGTTCCAAGTGAAAGTGCAATTAACACCATTTTAGAAAAGCTCAGCACAAAATTTGGTTCTGGAGAGTTTCCCAAAATTAATTATTTTGCACATATTTATGCTTAAAGGTTGGTTTGAAGTGTATCAGAAGTCATATGTAATTTTTTTGTTTTGCATTTAAAAAATTTCTGCACTGTTGTAGCATACCTGTTATTGAAAGTATGTGTGAAAATACCAATGGGAGAAGTTTTTTTGTCTTAAGTGATTAAAATGTGTGGAGCTGCTTTGATGATTTCCTCTGTGTTTCCTTTGGCTACAAATAATACCACAAAGTGAGCTCAGTGACGCACATAGGCAGCTGATAACAGCTGACACATGGGATCTTCAGCTAAGAACGCATTATCAGAAAACAAGCTGAAAACCCCACAAAACTCCCCACTGCCTGACTTAAAAACATTCCTTTTTAATCTCTTAACAACATTGTAGGCGATATTACATTTTTGCATGGTAAAAACATTTCCAGTAAAATATAAAAAGAGATTAAAAGTGGTTCCCTTTGCTAGGTATAAAGTATAAGTATTAATGTATTTTGAAAATTGGTTGCTCTTTAGAAGTTATAACTAAGTATTGAACAGCCTTTATTTGCCTTCTATATTTAAATTTTTATATTTGAGGCAAAGTTGAGCATTGAATTTTTTTTAAATTTTCATGCTTATCTATGCAATTGGTTTCAGCTGTTAGTTTTGCTAGCCACCAACTTAGAATAGGAACTTGGTCTTCCACTTTGAATATTTTTAAAAGATATTAAGCATTATGCTGTTAATAGCACTCATTTGTTTTATAAAACACTAATAACAATTTTGCTTGATCCTAAAGTTATCAATTTTTATAACTTGATAAAACAATCTTATATGTTATTTTAACAACATTGGTACCGCATTTGAAGGAAAATAAGTCTTAGGTTTTCTTGGTTTTTGACTTTAGAGGATTATGATAAAGTGAAGTAGTCAGATAGTGGATGATGCCACCCATGCAGAACATAAATAAGTAAAACAAATAAACAAACAAGCCAAACCAAAGCCAAGTCCTCGGACTGTGACATTAGATCTATGGTTCTGCAGCGGAAGAGGGAGGGGATAGGAAAATGTACAGAGGGGTCAGTTGGTGAAGTGTTCTTAGAACATTGCTTGTAGTGTGGTGGGAGAACATGTTCACACCCATTTAAGGTGATATTAATGTGGGCTGTTGCAAATCCCATGCTTGCTCAATGAGAGAACAAAAATAAATAAGTTTAAAAACATAATAGGATTGGGGATATAGCTCAAAGGTCTGAGTGCATGCCTGGTGACCCCTGAGTTCTCTCTCTCTCTCTTGCTTATAACAGTGCCATGTTCTTAGTCTTGAATATTGAAAGCTTTAGCCCACACCACGTAACCAAATGTCACTAGAGTGACCATCTGGCCACTGTTCTCTATAAATACTACTGTTGCAGGTGGACCCCACGGGTGACTTATGTGAGGCAGGAAGGAGAGAGAGATGGTCGCTTTCTCCCCAGCCGCCTCTGCCACCCGGGACCCGCTGGGCAGGCTAAGGACTGATAAAGTCTGCGATGAGCCCCTGCACGGCGTGGGCCTGAGCCCCACCAGCCCCACGAGGTGGCCGTCAAGCCACGCCTGAGGTCCGCTTGATCTCTAGGCACGGGAGTTAATCCCCACCACCCGAGGTTTCTCGGGGGAGCCACGGACTCAGGCTGGAGCGAGGAATTGCTCTTTGCAGGAAAGGAAAGTCAGTCCTAGACCTTACCCAGGTCTGCCTCAAGGTTCTTGTCTTTCTCGCAGAAAAAGAATTTTCAGGAGTCGACGAGCAGTGAAGTAAAATAGGTTTTATTGAGGAGGTCTTAGGTGAGGGGAGGGAGAGAAAGAAAGGAAAGAGTAACGCGCCTCAAGGGAGAACGCGGGCTGCTCCAAAGGTGGAGAGCGAGTAAAAGAGAGAGTACACATCTCAAGAGGGGAGATGCGGGCAACACACGTGCTCAGGCACCACATGTGCGCGCAGGCAACATGTGTACCCAGGCAGCATGTGCGCGCTGTCCTTTGTTTAGGACAGCTTTTATAGATTTCTCCCCAAGTTACTCCCATATGGGGCTTTAACCTTGGTTGCTAGGGGCCCCGTTGCCAAGGGGAGTAGACTTTGGGAGTGGTCTTGTGTGAGCTGGGTGCTGGGCGGGAAGGCTGATTTATCTTCCTTAGGAGGGTTAGTTATCTAAAGCCTTTAAAAGGGTCAGTGGCCTATGGGCTTCACATTCCCTTTGGCCTTCCCTTCCCCAGGGTTTATTGTTGATAGTGGTCTTGTCAAGTCTGTTTTCGGGCTTTTCAGTCAGGTGTGGCTCTGGATCTCTTCTTCAGGAATTTATTGCCATGTGGCGCCCCCTGTCTACCTGCCTACAACACTACTTGAAAGACTCCCACTCCCAAATAAATTATTAAATGATAAGAAAACTTTATCAAGAGTTTAGGAAAGTCAAATAACATCACAAATTAAAAATTTGGCTAAAATATATTCCCCAGAGAAACTACTTTCAACCATTCTAGTTGTTACTGTAATTATTTGCTTATTTTCTAAGAAAAAGCTTCTACAATATATGTCTTCATTTCTATAAATTGCATGGTGTAATCATTTAGAAGATATGGCTTTTATTCCCCCCTCACCACTTTTCTTTGTAAACCTTGCATCTTCCCAGTCAACCTCTAGTGTAGTTTTTGATGAACACATGTGGTCTTTGGTAAATTCCATGCCAATCCCAATCATTCAAACATAATTTAGCATGAAATCCAAATGAATTTTAATGATATTTCTTTTCTATATAGGTTTATTTACATATAAACTCATCAGTCATTTATCCTAAACTCAACTGTATTACAGATCTTTGATTTCTAACATGCTCAGGTACAAGTGTAGTAATCATAGTTATGTGCCTGTCACATCTCCTTTGAGAAAGTCAGTTACCGGGGAGCATAGCGCGTTGCCTCCAGTTTCAGCTCCTGAAATTTTCTATTCTTTGGTTCTATTGGGTTGGTCCTAGTTATTGCCTGGACATAGCAAGAATATCAACCCAAATTTGATTTGTCCCAGTGAGCAGTCTTGGCTTAGGTACTCCCTTCTTCTATTGGATAGGGTGAATTTTTTCCAATTGTACTATATTCTGGAGCTTTCTTACAGAACATTTTCCCTCTTTCTCTTTGCACAGACATCAGATCTGAATTATGCATGATTCTGCTCCATGCCTTTTATGTGTCACATTTATTTCCCTCCATATATCTCTCTAATGCCTGATACTGTCTTAGCTCTTGCTTCTAAGAGGATATCCTTTGGTACATGGGATGGTCAGTGGCCCATGAAACAAAACAAAACAGACAAAAAATTATTGAAATGAGCTCAAGCATTGAATGAATGCCAGAGAAAATGTAATACTTTTTAAAATGAACAATAGTGATGATGAGCATTTTTTCATATGTTTTTTTGCCATTCGAATTTCTTCCTTGTTGAAGTTTCTGTGCATTTCTTCTCCCCATTTTTGATGGGGTTGTTTTGTTTTCTTCTTATAAAGTTCTACCAGTGCCTGATATCACTTGATCACTTGAATCCCGTTATTCATCGATTTGCTCAGCGGGCGCCAGTAACATTTCCATTGGACCCTATCACGTGCCAATGTAGCCCAATGGCATCTGGTTGATTCAGGAATATGAAGAGCCTCAAACCGTTCCTTCAGGGTCTTGACAAGGAAGTCTGACCATCTTGTAGGTGGGCGGCCACGTGATCTTTTGACATCCCGTGGGATCCAGTCGGTAACGGCTCTAGTCCAGTGGTTGTCTCCAAATCGCATTACATGTCCAGCCCATCTGATTTTCTATGCCTTGGCAAACAAGACAGCATCCCTGATTCTGGAATAGCGACAGAGGTCAGAACTCCGGATTCCTTCTCTCACTTGAGTGAGACGCGTGATATTCCAAGCATAGCTCTTTCGATGCCTCTCTGGGAGACCCAAATAGCATTCTCATCCTGCTTTCGTAGGGGCCCAGGTCTCTGAGGCATATGTTAATGCAGGGAGAACGGTGGAGTCGAAGAGATGTGCCCCGAGCCGGAGGTTCTTTGTCCTTTTAGCTATTTCTTCGATGCCTTTGCAGGCATTCCATGCCGCTCTCTTCCTCCTGCGCAGCTCAGGTTTTAGGTCGTTCATCATGTTGACTTCTCGACCTAGGTACACATAACTGCTGCATTCAGAGATGTTTGTTCCATTGAGAGTGAATGGGGCCTCTGGAACTAGTTCATTTCTCATGAACATAGTTTTCTTCAGATTCAGCTGTAGACCTACCTTTCCACATTCTCGGTCAAAGTCAGCCAGCATTAGTGCCACTTGGCTAATGTTTGGTGTTATTAGAACGATGTCATCAGCGAAGCGGAGGTGGTGTAGTTGCCGACCATCTATCTTCACTCCCATTCCTTCCCATTCTAATTGTCTCATGATGTTCTCGAGGGTGGCACTGAAGAGTTTTGGTGAGATGGTATCACCCCTGTCGAACCCCTCTTTTGACATCAATGATCACTTCTTTGTAGAATGGTGAGATCCTGGTGGTGAATCCGTAATACAGCTCACGAAGGATCTTGATGTATTGGGTTTGAACACCCTGTTTGACTAGGGCTTCGATGACTGCTTCAGTCTCCACAGAATCAAAGGCTTTCTGTAAATCAATGAACGTGAGACAGAGTGGCATCTTGTACTCCCTACAAACCTCAATGAGCTTGGTTACCGTGTGGATATGGTCGATTGTGCTGAATCCTTTCCGGAAACCTGCTTTGCTCGCATGGTTGTCCTTCATCTAGTGTTCTGCTAATCCTGTTCAGGATGACTCGTGTAAACAGCTTGTAGATGACAGACAACAGGCAGATGGGGCGATAGTTGCCGATGTCATGAATATCTCCCTTCTTGAACAGTAGAACTGTCCTGCTGGTTTTCCATTGGGAGGGCACCTTGCATTCGGACAGGTAGCGTGTGAAGAGCGGAGCTAGTGTATTGATGAGTACCAACGGCAGATTCTTCAGATGTTCGGGTCTGACTTTGTCTGGGCCTGGTGCTGTTCCCTTCTTTACCGATGAGATGGCATGTCGGATTTCAGAAGGGAGAACGTTGGGAATGACATATCCATCCTGTGGAATTTGGTATGTGGGCAGGTGGATGTGGCTCTCAAAGAGATTTGAGTAGAAGTCCTGGATAATCTTCTCCATTGCCTTTCTGGAAGATGTGATAGATCCATCAGGGCGTCGGAGGGCAGTCATCTTGGTCTTATAGTTGGCGAAGGACAGGCGGGCAGTGTGAATACTTTTCCCGGCTTCTGCTGCATCTTCCAGTATTTCTGCTCTTCTGTCTTTGAGGTCTGCTTTTATCACTTCTCTGCACTGTTTAGCAAGCTTGGGCGTTAGCATTTGGTCTCCTGAGGCTCGCGCCTTGCCACGCTTGGCGAATGAGCTCAAGAGTTTCTGAAGACAAGCGTCCTTTTGTGTCTTTCTCTCTCTCGGCATTCTTCGCACAATCATGGAGGTGCTGAACCAGTCGGTTGTATTCTTCATCAATGTCATCAATGATGGTATCTTCCCATGTTGCCGCAATGGTGCCAAAGAGTTCCCAGTTGGTGGTCGTTCTGGGAGTTCTCTTCTTAAACTTTGCAGCCTTTTCTCCCCGTTGCGGGAAGTAGAATTTTGCACGAAGGAGACGGTGGTCCTATCCTGTCTGGAATTTGGGGACGACAGCAACATCGGTCAGACAAAACCGTCGATGGAAGATGATGTGGTCAATTTCATTGTGGAACTGTCCGCCAGGAGATTCCCATGTCCAACGTTTCACTTCAGCCTTCTGAAACTGTGAGTTCCCATGAATAGTCTTGGTGGACATGATGAACTCAGATAGTCTCTCACCCTGTTCGATCCATTCTAGGCCATGGGTCCCGATGTGGAGTTCTTCAGCCGATCTTCTCGGTCCTATCTTGGCATTAAAATCACCGACTATGATCTTGTAGAAGGTGTGATCTTTTTATAGAACTCCTCCAATTCCATGTAGAATTTCTCAATTTCATCTTCTTTGTATGTGGATGTTGGTGCATAGACAATGAAGATAGAAATTGCTGGCAGTGGGCCACATCTCCTCAAGTGTAATCGTCCTATTCGGTTTGTTAGGCATTCAAATGAATCAATGTTGACAGCCATGTTCGTGTTGACAAGGACACCAATGCCACCGACGCCTCTTTCATCACATGTTCCAAGGAACAATTCTTCTCCGGTGTCAAATACAGCATGATGCCGACTGGCGCCTCCTCGTCTCAGTCAGACCAATGATGTCGTACTTGATCTTTCTTGCTTGCAGCATCAGATCCTCAATATATGCTTCCGTTGCCAGTGTACGCGTTGCATTGAAAGTACAGACAGTCATTTTAGTCCTTCTTCGTTTTGGAAGCCTAGGACAGCGTTGAAATTTTATCAGGCACTGCTTGTTTGCCTTTCTTACTGTTGCCGTATTAAGGGCTCTTTTGGGGTCAGGAAAATAAACATTTTTGTTACTGGATTTGGCATATCGAACACGCATCGGACAGCTTGCCAGGCTCTGCCACGCTGGGGCACTATATTCTCATTACTTTGTGGGGCTCTCTCAGAGGGGTGGGTAGAATATTTATGGTAATTTGGAGGTAAATGCGCGGCACACGCAGCGGCCACGCAGCAACAGGGAAAGCTGGTTTCTGCTCTGCCTGGTGTACCTGTGTCTTAGGCTCAAGCATTCCTGGGTTTGAAATACTCTACTCTGAAGGCGCGGGTCTCTGCAGGGCGGGTCCCTTGTAGGCTGGGTTTCTGACAAGCTGGGCTGGAGACTGGATTAATCTGTGGGCTGGAGACTGGATTAATATGCTGGGGGAGATCTTACCAGCTGCAGAGTGTGGATTGTGACACAGATCGCTGCCAGCAAGGTGTGGGGGTTTTCTCTGGGCTCCTCCCGAGGCTCCATCAGGATGGTGGACACGGGTTCGGAAGTTGCTCTCGTGGTCCATGGAGTGCAGGGGGTTCAACGGGGAAAGCTGGTTTCTGCTCTGCTGGGTGTACCTGTGTCCAGTGCCTGATATATCCTGGATATTAACCCCTTATCAGATGGGTATTGAATGAATATTCTTTCGCATTCTGTGGACTGCCTTTGTATCTTAGTCACTGTTTCTTTTAGGTGCAGAAGCTTTTTAGTTTCATGTAGTCCCATATGTTTATCTTTTCTTCTAGTTGCTTTGTTTTAATGATGTTTCACCTTTGAAGATGCCTTTAGCTTCAATATCCTGAGGGTTTTTCCTATATTTTCTTCAATGTACTTTATGGATTCAAGTCTGATATTGAGATCTTTAATCCATTTTGATCTGATTTTTGTGCATGGTGTTAGACACAGGTCCAAATTCATTTTTTTACATGTCACTGCCCAGTTTTCCCAACACCACTTATTGAAGAGGCTTTCCTTATTCCATTTTGGACTCTTTGCACCTTTATCAAAGATTAAATGATCATGTGTTTGAGGTTGGGTGTCAGGATACTCAATTCTATTGCATAGGTCCACAGGTCTGTTTTTATTCCAATACCAAGCTGTTTTAATTACTACTGCCTTGTGGTATAGTTTGAAGTTGGGAAAGGTGTTGCCTCTCATCTTCTTTTTTCCCGAGGATTGCTTTTAGTTATCCTTGGGGGTTTATTGTTCCATATAAATTTCAGGAGTGTTTGGTCAATTTCTTTGGAGAATGTCATGGTTATCCTTATAGGGACTGCATTGAATCTGTACAGAGCTCTAGGGAGTATTACCATTTTGACAATGTTGGTTCTCCCCATCCATGAGCAGGAATATGTTTCCATTTCCTGTGTCCTCTTATCTCTTGGAGCAGTGTCTTGTAGTTTTCTTTGTACAGGTCCTTTACATACTTGATTAAGTTGATTCCTAGGTATTTGATTTTCTGTAGCACAATTGTGAATGGAATCGTTTCCTTAATATCCCTTTCTTCTCTTTCGTTACTTGTAACAACAAGTGCTGGCTGGATGTGGGGAAAAGGGGACACTCATCCATTGTTGGTGGGAATGCCGGCTGGTTTAGCCTTTCTGAAAACAATATGGACATTCCTCCAAAGACTAGAAATTGAACTCCCATTTGACCCAGCCATATCACTCGTGGGAATATACTCTCGGAAGTCAAAATTAAGCAGCAGAAACACCATCCCTACTTTTATGTTCATAGCAGCATTATTCACAATAGCCAGAATCTGGAAACAACCAGAGTGCCTGAGAATCGATGACTGGATAAAGAAGCTTTGGTACATCTACACAATGGAATACTATGCAGCTGTTAGGGAAAATGAAGTTATAAAATTTGCCTATAAATGGATGAACTTGGAGAAGATCATGTTGAGTGAAATTAGCCAGAAGGAGAGAGACAGATACAGAATGATTGCATTTATTTGCATGACATAAATATATATGTACATATTATGCACATATCCAAGGTCAAG
>JAJIBD010009145.1:0-30934 GCA_021461705.1 Cryptotis parvus | reverse complement strand
ATCCCTGAGCCCAGAACCAGGAATATGTAATGGGCACTCTGGGTATGGTTTCAAACAAAGGAAAATCTATAGTATCTGTCAAAGTTCTCCTCAGAGATAGCCAAATATAGTTTGCTCCAAAACAGAGATGGAGAAAACTGGAGACCCAGCTAGCTAGAACATTAGTAAACCCTCTCAGTGCTGCTCTTAGCAAGTTTGAAAACATTAATTTTAAACTGTAATATGAGAAAGCATTATGAGGAAAATACTTTCAACAAATTTTAAAATAAGTGATAGCCAAAATGAGAAAGCTCTGTGAAAGTCAGACTTCTTAGGCGCTGTTTTTCTTCACTGTAACTTCTCAAGGGTGCCTCTGAATTTTAGAGGTGAAGACGCTGAGCACCTGATGGGCCAAATGACTTTCGGAGCAAGGCTCCTCTTTTAGAGCAGAACTAATGCTGGTGCCTAGCCATGAACACACACTTGGTTTATCATTGTTTTAGTCAATGAACAAAATATTAATGAGCAGGTCAACAAAAATAAACTGAGGATTTTGTGACAACCACATTTCCTATAAGCAACATGCGTAGAGTTTTCATTAGGTAAGTTTATTGAAAACATAACAAAGCTTGAAGTACAAAAAAGGGAAGGCCAAAAAAACTAGTATGAATTTTTGCTAGGTCCTGGTATCCATTTCCCATGTATCAGTTTTTGATTCCCGCAATCACTCTAGGAGAGTGGTTCTGTATTTGTTGGTATTTGATATGAGGATATGGAAGTATCTATGTTCAGGTAAATTGTTCTGCCGGTCGTAGGAACCTGCTAGTCAGCTCAACAGGATTTCCCATCCAGACAGCTTGTTCTGTTAGCTTCCCAGGACTGTCACAACAAAGGAGCACACATGGAGGGACTCACAACAACAAGAAATTGATTGTCTTGAGTCCTAGAGGCCAGGAGTTAGAAATCAAGGTGTCAGTGGAGACAAGCTCACTGAACTCCTGGGGAAATCTTCTCTGGCCTCCTTCCAGTTTCTCGTGGCTTCTGGCAATCTTTGGCATTCAGTTGCTTGTTGCTGCCTTTATTATTGCCTGGCCTCCTCCCTGTTGGCTGTGTTTGGAAATCTGTCATCTTCCGAGAAAGCTAGTCTGATTGGGTAAGGGGCTGCCCTTTTTCCACAGGAGCTCATCTTAACTAATTATCTCTTTCAAAATATGGTCCTCACCCCAGGAAGCGAGGGTCAGGACTTCAACATATCTGTAGTGGGGATCTCTGCCAACCTATTACAGTGTTTCTCTACCCGTGTACCAAGTATCACTACAAGGAAGGTGGTCCAGGAGTACAGAAAATACGGCCTATTCTAGAATCACTTGGTCAGGGTCACAGATAGGTCAAAAAATGAACCCTCAGAAAATCGAGAAGGTGGGGAGGTTGACTGGTGCAGCTGCTGAAGGAGAAGTCAGTGGATAGGCCTTTGCCAGAACATCACTGGAGAGGTAAGGGGGCAATCAAGGCAGGTAGAAATAAAACTGGTACACTTGCAAAAGGGCAGTACAACCAGTGCTGGCGTGGATGTGGGGAGAAAGGGACTCTCATCCATTGTTGGTGGGAATGACAACTGGTACAAGCTTTTGGGAAACATTGTGACATTCTTCCACAAAGTAGAAACTGAGCTTCCATTTGACCCAGCAATACCACTCCTGGGAAAAATACTCTGGGAGCCCAAAACACACAGCAGAAACACCATCTACACTCCCATATTCATAGCAGCACTCTTCATAATAGCCAGAATATGGAAAAAAACGCCAGTGCCTGAGAACAGGTGAATGGATAAAGCGACTGTGATACATCTACACAATAGAATACTATGCAGCTATTAGGAAAACTAAAATTATGAAATTTGCTCTATAAATGGATGGACAATGGAGAGGATCATCATGTTGGTGAAATTAACTAGAGGGAAAAGGACAGATATAGAATGACTGCACTCATTTGTGTGATATTTAAAAAAAGTATGATACTAATCCAAGGCTGACAAGAACATGGACAGGGGGACTTGTCAGTGGTTGGAATCTACTATAAGTGTGTGAGAGTCAGAGCTTAAGTAAGAAAGAGAAGGGACAACTGTGCTAATAATTGTTTGAAATGGTAATAATGCCAGACTAGAACTTCACCTACATTCAATGTAGGCGAAGGGATATGCATGATAACCCCTAAATGTATGTATTGCAAGTCACAATGTGTAAGAGAAGGCGGGGGCTGGGGGAACAGAACACAGAAAGTAAAAAGGAGAATGCAGAGAAAATATACCTTCATATTTCAAATTAATGGGATTTCTTTAGTGTCTGGATGTGGGGTCCAGGAAACCAAAATGAGTTTGAGATTTGGAGTCCCTGAGACAAAGACAGTGCCATTAGAAGAAATGTCGTATTTATGGGTACTTAAGGATGATAAGTCATCCTAAACTTACCTGGAAATGAGGTTTCCCCAAAAGACACTTTTTGTTGCTAAAAATAGAAGATCCCTGTTGAAAGTGCTGGGATGAGTTGATCACTTGTCACTTGTGTTCCTGTTGTTCATATTTGCACGAAGCGGGCACCAGTAATGTCTCCATTCTTTGGGAATGAGGTCCATTATTGTTACTATTTGCATATTGAGTACACCATGGGTAGCTTGCCAGGCTCTGCCGTGGCTCTGGGTACATCCCATTGGGCCCAGTTTCTGTATTAGACCATCCACCATTCAGGGCTCACGGGGCAGAGCCCTGGGTGTGTAGACAAGCCTGTCTTCTGTCTGCCACCTGCCAATGCAGCTGGGCACCTGCTAAATTTAAGTTACTATAAGATCTATCTCTTATTTAAGGTAATGTTGGATTTAGACTTATAAAAGGACAATTATTTCTTTCTTTTCCTTTCTTTTTTTAGCTGTGTTTTGGGTCTTTTATACCTGGCCAAGCTCAGGGGTTACTTCTGGCTCTGCACTAAGGGTCATTCCTGCCAGTGCTCAGGGAGTATATGAGTTACTGGAGATTGAACCCAGGTTAGCCACATGCAAGGCAAGCACCTTACCCATTTTACTACTTCTCTGGCTCCCAAAAGAACAATTATTTCAAAGATGTCTTTCAGCTCTAAAATTCTATAAATTTATGAATATACCCAAGATTACTTTAGCTGGTTGTATTTACAGTATTAAAGATAAAGGAAAAAAATTAGCCTGTTGGAAGGCCCCTGTCTGGTATATTGAATAATTAGAAGGTTCTATAAAGCCAGTGTTCCTTTCTTGGGTATAGAAAGAATGGCAAAGTTTTGATGACACTTTTTTTTCTCCCCTGTGTTGGAGCAAATCCTTGATCTTTGAGTTGTTCACATCAAATCTGCCCTGAGGGCATCCATGAACAATGTCCTTAGTATCTGAGTGCTAAATGCTCTGAGTCACAAGCTCCTGTTCAGAGGACCACATGTTGGAAAAGTGCCTGATTTCCTGGGCTCCTCCCGAATCTTATTTTAGATAGTAAGAAGTAATTTTTCAGCACAGTGCACATGAAATTAAGCATGCAACTGCGATTATTAATGGGACTTGTGCGTCTCATACCCCACCCCTCCCGCCCCACGCACACACAGTAACATATACACACGTGGGAGGCTGAAGCTGTGCTCCAGTCGTTCTATCAGAATGATAAAATCTGTAATCTGTCCCTTGGGATGAATGCACAATTCGTTTCTCATGGAAGGAAAACTCAGCTTGGGTCTCTGACATCTCAAAGGGCTTACTCAAAAGAATCTCTGGTGGTAAGTGTTTGAGTCTGAAATGTTGTCTTTTCAAAATACCTCCATTTTTACCAGAGCCAGGTGAAGAATACCCACAGACGTTTCTTCTGTAATGTGGTTTTTGGTGTTGAACCCAGCTCTACAGAGCTTCTCGACTTAGGATGCTGTTTATTAGTGCCTTCTGTTTTCTTATAAATTGCAATGCTTTCTAAGCAGAAGAGCTCTTCCATGTTGCTCTATTCTGTGCCTCAGTGATGGGGAGAGATTCCCATTATGATAAGGGTGCAAGAGTTGAGACTGTAATGCCTGAATTTTGCCTAAGAAAAGTGTTTTTTTTTTTTTTAACTTTCATTGCCCCCCTCCTTAATCCATGACTGGAAACCATTGGTGCCCAGCAACTATTTCTGGTGATCTCATCTCTACTCATCCTATTTGGGGTGGTTCAGTTTTGGGCAATTGACAATTTGAGCCTAAGAAATCTGGATCAGTTAGAGTGGACAAATGACATGGATGAAAGATGAATAAGAAATGGCAGCTCTTAAGAGCAAGACGCCAGTAAAAGTATCCAGCTATAAAGGAAAGTCAGTGAACAGGCGTGATGGTGCACTTGTGATTTAGGATGAGCGCTTACTTGTATCCCAGTGAGCACTTTGTGGGGGTTCTCTTGGCAAAACTTTAGATTATGACTTGAAGCCTACAGGTAAAAACCATTTCTTAGACTATGAACTTCAATAACTCTTCCAGTTTAGTCATCTGGGTAGGCTTAGCTACCAGATCTGTTTGCTGGAAGCAGATCCACCATGCAGAAGGGCAATGCTGTGATGAACATTGCTCACAGCAGAGTTCTTTTGTTTTGTTTTCTCTGTGTTCCAAACTGACAATAAGTATAACTGCCATTGACTCAGGAAATAGGAAAAAAGAGGTAGAACTGAAATAGATGTTTCTTTCTACACCTAAATAGTCTATAAAAAAACTTTTTAAGGTGTTTAGTCGCCACTATTTTTCCCTCCATAAAAAGATTTTCTTTTCAATCGACTCAGTTCCCTTTTTGTTAAGAATTTCAACTTTGAATCTGCTCGACCATGGGGTAAAATCCACTGAGCAAATAGTTGCTCCAGCTGCTGTGGAATGATTTTGCAGCCGTTCAATTAAGTCTCTTCCAGTCTTGAAAAACTGCCTAATTTGGGGTTAGGTTTCATGTGTCATCCTATTTTGTATTTTCAGTGTCACTTTCAAACGGCTTGAAAGCATGACATAGTAAACTGGGTACTCCGTCTACTGCTGGTCCTCTTCGTAGAAAACCCTTACTCCTTAGTGGCATGAACTCTACGTAGGGGCACCTCTGGAGATGGGCTGGGAAGAGCCAGAGCTAGTTCACCTGACACTGTCCCTGTAATTCTTCCAGCATGTAGAACAACACAGTCATCTCCAAAGCCCTTCACATATATTTTTTAAAAGTCATTTGTTTCTCATAATTGCATATTTCAGTGTAGGAGAGCACAACATCCACTTCAGAAAAACAGGGAGCAGAATATACCATTCAGTTTTGCCATGCAGGCAACAGCTGTGGAGAGAAAACAGAATATTTAAAATAAGTTAGCAAAACAACAGCCCCCTGGGACTTCCCTCCGCCTTAAGTATGGGAAACAAAGCACCTTAAAGACTTCGTTTAAAAATACATGTATGTTATTTAATTTCCAAGGCCACCGTTCTCACATCAAGAATGTGTGCCTGTGTGGATTTTTTCTTCCTTGAGAACTTTCTTTATTGACGGTTTGTGCAACGGTTCAGAGGAAATTATGCGGCATCCCTCCTCAGAGAGAGCCACATTCATGTGCCCCTGCCCTTTATTTAATGCACTTTAAAATTCTGACGTGCCTTTTACAAAGTATGAGCAGTGCTAGGGAAGTCTAACCCCGTTCTGCATGAGCGGAAACAGGCTGTTTTCATAAGCGTGGTGCTGGAGTTCCGTTGTAGTAGAAAGTGTCTCTATGGTACAGACGTCCAAAGATACTGGTTCATTTTGATGCCTAAATCAACCAGCTAGAAATGCCCCTTCTGCCAAAATCAGTCAGAGAAAATTCAACTCATCATCACTGAAGCAATTAGGGCCTGAAAACTCGTAGGATATTTGGAATTAATTCTGCAAAACTCAGCTTTGAAAGCAAACTTTTCCTTGCACCCTGATGTGTGTGCACCAGATTAACCTGCCTGTGTGTAAAGGCTTCACACTAATTTTTTTAAGTCTCTTGGGATACTATTGTTTTGGTTTTTGGAGTGAATTTAGTTCTATTTTCTATCAAACACTCACCCTTGTCTCTTTCTGGATGGCGCCTTTGGCTCTCTTCCCATTGCTATCCTTGTATCCTTTAAAAAAGTATTTTCTGTAAGATTGAAGTTCCAAGGACATCCACTTTCTCTGCTTGAATAAAATGCACCTTCTTTTTTTGAATGCTAACTTCCTGTGCCCTCGCTGTACAATTAAAACAACGGCAACTACACCCAATACGCTCAGGCAAAATTGGTCTGCGAGTCTCTGGGAAACATCCAGTAACAGGTGCAGTCAGTGAAGCTGGCAAAGCGTTCCGGTTTCATGACAATTACTAATAAGAAAATAAACGTTAGGTATGCATTATTAAAATATTTTTGTGATTTTTTCTGCTTTAAAAAAGATACCTATCCAGTAACCCATTCTATAGCATCAATAAAAATAAAATCTGACTCCAGAAGTCTCTCCTGATTAAAGCACTCTTCTATTTAAATAAAATTTGCATATAAATGTTTGTTTGCAGGAAGAAAAACAAACATTTTCCACCCAAATGTTTGAAACTCTGTCATCTATCAAGTTAGGAGGAATTTCTTCTATTTGTGATTGGTGATTATATGATCACATTTATTTTATGAATTTTACCTCCTAAAAGAATGTCTACTATAACGAGCCAGTGGATATGAGTATATATTCTCCTCTCTTTAATAAAAGAAAATTTTGCTAATTACTCAGAACTTTGGGGGTTTCTGCAAAATAATTGTTCTACACAGTCTTAGGACAGTTTAAATAGAGCCTGGTAGGAAAGGCTGCTTTATATTATAAAGACTTCAAAAGTATTTACTAGGAAGCTCCAATTTTTATTTGGGACTTGGAAACATAGAGCTGCAGGTGGAAATTCAGTAGTTTCGTGTGATTTCCTATCTGTTTTGTATGGAACTTGAAAACAGTTTTCCTTTTATAGCAAAAAGCGAGTTATATATCAGAATTGAACAACTTTTTATTTTTTAATTAGGCTTTGGAATTCTACCTAAGAATGCAGTATATGTTTGGTAATATATAAAGTTCAAATTGTCAGGTTTTATATAAAAGAGAGGATTGCAGAGTCCAGAGATTTTTGGTGTCAAGTTCAATAGAACATTTCTGTAGAAGATGTACTTAAAATATATCAGGATAGCAGGACTGAATAAGAGAATCAGAGAAAACTAAAAGCAGGGGGCAAGAGAAAATCCATATACTTCAGCAAAAACATTTAAGAATCTTAAATTCTAATGACTGTATTGAATTAACTGTGCCAAAATGTGAAGATGTATTTGCTAGAGTGTAGTTTTTAATTTGACACACTCTAGGAGTTCTAGAGATTAAGGTTGAAAAACCTTGAAAGCGATGTGGGGCCAGATATTATCAAAGCACTAAAATAGGAAAATGACTACAGGTGAGAAGAAACAATCAATTCTGATCCTTCTTTGAGCCAGAGCAGGAAAGACCAAGGAATCGCTTCAATTCTTCCCTTTCATAAAACCTCTCATCACCACCTATTTGACTCCCAAATGGTTCTATTCAGTTTAAATCTCCAGAAGCCAGAGCCGAAGTGAATCAGAAAGAATAAGGAGTGGGAGAAACTCCTGCTGTTGAGGCCACTCACCTGTGAGGTGTGGGGTAAAAAGTGCTTGAAAAATAATTCCTTCAAGCATTAGATCGGGGACTAAGACTTGCAGAATGTGTGTGTGTGTGTGTGTGGAGAGAGAGAGAGAGAGAGAGAGACAGAGACAGACAGAGAGAAAGAGACAGAGAGAGTGAGACAGAGAGAAAGAAAGAAAGAGAACTGTGAAAGAGAAGAAAGTTGTCAACATGAATGAAATTGAAGAAAGATTTCCCTAAGGAGCATAAATATATTTACATACTAAAGAACACATGTGGAATTATATAAATGGAATGTATTTTCAGTCATGAAATTAAAAACACATATGTGTGTATATATATGTATATATATTGTATATACATATATGCGTGGGTGGTGGTGGTTGTGCTGTTAGGTTTTGGAAAGAAAAGGGAAGCCTGTGCTGTTTTGCCAGTGTAATCATGGTATTCAGAACCGCGGCCCCAAGTCTCTTGACTACACCAATTAGCCTTGTTCAATTACCCACAGAGCCTGACCTGCTTCTATGCATAATAGGGTTAATCATAATGAAATGAAATCTTTTGATTTTATTAATTTCTTATACAGTATGTCTTCCAGAATTCCTACCAGTGCTACGACATCAGGGGACTTCTGTTTGTGCTAAATTTTGCTCCCTCTGCCGACTGTCTCAGAGGGCATAGTAAGACTAAAGACATGAAAAGGATTATTGCTTGAACACACACACACACACACACACACAGAGGAAATGAGCACCATTGCAGTGAGAGCCCTGTCCTCAACCTTGACAACACAAGCACTTCTGAATATTTTTCTACCCAGAATGCCATGGGTTATTGAAGGTGAGATAGAAGGTGTGTGTGTGTGTGTGCATGTGAGTTGTGAGTGTGTGTATGTGTGTATGAGACAGAGACAGAGAGAGTAAAGAGCTGGAATTAGAGAAGGGGTTGTGCACATAGAACTTGGCATTAAATACAGGCAAAAAGATACACATGATAACCTCTAAGTATATATATTACAATCCACAATATGTAAGAGAAGGAAGAGAGAAAGAGTAAGAGAGAAAAGAGATAAAGAGCCTACCATAGAGGCAGGCTAGGGAGGGGGGAGGGAATCCGGGACATTGGTGGTGGGAAATGGGCACTGGTGGAGGGATGGGTGCTGGAACACTGTATGACCAAAATCCAAACGTGAAATTTTTGTAATTATTTATCTCATTGTGGCATAATAATATATATTTTTAAAAAAAGATAAGAAAAAAAGAAAAGGGGTTGTGGTATATCTAAGAATGTGATGAGCAAACACACAGCTCCCAACTTACCAACTTATTTGTTTATTTTCTCTTCAGTGCTTGCTGGTATCTGATGGGGGTGGGGAGCTTTACCCCATGAGCATCCTCGAGAAACTATTTAGTACAAATAAACATGCCATGTTTGGTTCTACAGTACTAATTGGGCATAAGACACAGTTCCAGAATAAGCTAAAATGTGCCTCTCATTATTAGACTCAAGATTTATGCAACTGGCAGGGAATTTGTATATGTAACATTGAAAAGAATGAGTTAATTTTTCAAAATGACTTAAAAAAACGAAAAAGTAGGAAGAATCCTAGAAATGTATAACATACATTTTCATTTAAAAGCCATTATATTTAATAAACTAGCTAAATGATGTTTAAAGTTCTAAGGATATTTTTATCTATAAATCTAAATGTTAGGAAGAGTCAAGTAACTGTATATAGGGTTCAATGAATGCATCCACTTGTGTCAATGAACATTAATGCATGTGTTCCTGTCTGTGTCAATGAATCTATCACAGGTGCCATTTCTGCCTTGGAAATTATGAAAAAATTATCTTTCTGGGATAAAGTAATTCCTTACCTATTGTGAAAAGATTGAGGAAATTGAATTTCTGCTTTAAATTTAGAGTCATTAGGAATTTATAAAATAAGAAAGGAAGAATGAATCAAGAGGTGAATAAATGCACTTGAAAGAAACAAGTGTTATCTAATGTATAAATTAATTTAAATTCTGTAATAAACTTTCTTAATAGACTTGATCATATGGCAAAATTTCACATTACCCTCCTCTAATAACTCAGAAAAAATCCACAGCCCCCAAAAAAGATAGAGATTAAAAAGAAATTCACCTATAAAACAGGAATAAATTGGAATTTACACTTTATTTAATGTCAATCTGTTCCCATTTTAATGTTTGTTATGCGGACCTGCATACATATCCAGTATCAGCATTTAGTGAATTGTTTTGGTATTGAAATATACTTCTTGTCTTTCAAATCATGCAGACCTTACTTGTCCTTCAAAAGGAAAACATCCTGTTTTGGTTAATGGGCTTCAAAAAAAAACCCAACAACAACAAAAAGTAAATTGTGATAGCAATTAGGCTTCTCAGTGAGCATGCTCTGTGGGTCTCTCATGGTTGCTAGGCAACCGACGAAGGTGTGTGGCAAAGGAGGGCCCCAAATGTAACAACATAAGCACCTTTGGCATAGGTTTCACCTAGTCTAGAAGCTCGTGTTCATTTATTTAATGAATTGGAACAGATCCTTGGGTACCTTTCTTGGATACCATTCCATATTTAGCGGGGGTGGGTGTGTGTGTGGGGGGGAGTGTTGGGATTAAGGAAAGAATAACAGAGAGGGAAGGCAGCAAGATGGATTCGAGAACCACAGCACAGCCCTCCACAAAGAGCACTGCGCAGAATTGGGGTTGTGTTGTTCCAGTGCGTATGAGTGATAATTTGTTTTTCAGCGTCACTCAAAGTTCTCTCTTCCCCACTGCACAGGGATGCTGCTTGGGGTCACTTGTACAATCCGAATCCCTCTCCCCGCCAATCCTTGGCGTACAACAGATCTTTAAGCCTTCCGGATGAATCCGTTTTCACCAACTCCGAGCCCTACAGCAGAAAATTTTCTTTTGTGCCACGGTTTAGATGAAAGGTTGCCGCCCGTATTTAGAAACCCGTTCGCCGCGTCATCCAAGTCCTGCTGAAGAAGCACTTACAGTAGTTGAGAGAATGAGGCGGTGAAGTCAAAATGAATCAACCTTTAGAAACCCCAAAAGTGCTTCGTCTTCGGGAAGGACCTTGCAATCTCCATCAGCACCTCTAACTAGCAGCCCCACCAAACACCTGGTTCTGTCCACAGTGACAGCTACTGTCTCTCCAGCGGTAACAATTTAGAGGCATGATGCTAAATAAGATATATACATGATGTCAAATGTTGGCTGCACACATCTAAGCCAATCACTTCTAAATAAATTAACCATGGCACTGCCTAATATGATCCACCTGCTTTCTTCCTTGCCTTGTTCCAGACCCTACCTGAACCCCCCTTTGATTAAATGTCAAAAGCTTGCCTTGTGCCTACAGATTTCACTGAAGGCGGATAACAGAAAGGTTCCTCCTGTGACTCCATAAAACTGAAATAAATTCCACTGGCATCTTGTAAATTTTTATTTTCTACAATGACTGCAGGCCCCATCTGCGGCCCAGCTGTTATTAGAACGGAAAGCGTTGGCCCTTCTGCATTACAAAACAGCATAGAACAGTAATTGCCAGTGGAAGAGATTAAGTGTAGACACTAAAAATGTTTACTCGCAATGAATATGCATAACGATGGGTAGGAAACAGCACTGGAAGATTAAAAAGAGAAGGGTTTGTTTACAAGGCTGGGAAAAAAAAGAGGAGTGGAATGTCACTTGGCCCCGAGCCTGAAATAGGAACGAAAAACCTTTGGGCAAGGCATTAGAGAGAAAAACAGATGGTTTGTGAACCTTTTATTAGATAGAAAAATCATTAATCAAGCCCAGGCTGGAAATGGCAGGGTTTTTGGTAGTTCATATTTTAGTTTATTTTTTTCTTAAAGTGACAGTCTACCTTTTTTGGGGGGTCTTTTCGCCACAGTTCATCTGTGGTCTCATGTCAACAGGCATTGCTTTTGTATAGCGTTGCACGTTAAAGCAACCTTCACTTTAGTTTAGTGTGAGCATAGATTTGTTCAATGGAGGAATTCCTCCAAAAGGGTTCACATTTCAGCACCTGTTTTTTTCTTCCTGCAGAGCGATTTAAAAGCAACATGCTGTAGCTTAAATTCCCCTTCTCATCCCCCATTTATGTCCCATTCCTTTGCTCTTAAATTTGGGAAAGAAATGGAGAAGAAACTTGCCTCTAATGATTAGCTGACTGTGTTGATTCATGAAATTTAGGCAAAATATTTAGTAACTTATGATTACAAATGAATTCATCTTCTGAGAGGAATTCATACTATTTTGTGGGAAAAAGTCATCAAGAGAGTGAAAGGGGCCCATCTGAAATGGTGCCTCCCATAAAACAAATCCGTGCCCTTCGGGTTTGAAGATGATGTATTTTACATTTTGTAATGGCAGTGAAAATCTCAGGGAAGGGCATGTCCTAGAGATTAACAAAATCCTGGAATTAATGGTGCAAAGCCCATCACATGCTACTAACCAGTCATCAAGCCCTAGGAAATGCCCTGTGCCAGGGGGCTTCTACTGCTAATGAAATGCATATAATATCCGAACACTGCCATAAACACATAAGCCTTCACATATCTGTGCACATATGCTTATGTAAGGGGCTTCATTGTGTGTGCATGCACATACACACACTCAAATTTTGAATCTTGACTGTTGAACTGTGTCATCTTTAAGAATGAGATGGCATGCTAGGGGAAGGTCAAGACATGGAATCCATGGTAAATTTTGATGGCACACAGTTCTGGAGTCTTGCCATAGTCTGCCATGCACCTGAACCTGGTGACTCGGTTCTACTTTGGGAGGCTACTCTCAAGCTCAGCTGTCAGATGTTCCTGTTCCTGCTTGCTGGATTTCATTTTGGGCGGGGGCGCTTGGCCTCATCCATGTGACCACCCCCAAGGCTCAGCATTGTTGAAACATGAAGTACATCTATATGCTTCCATAAGTGTACAGTGGGACGATTTCTTTTTAAGGAATCAGAAGGTACTTGGGAAAGGATGTCATTCATGTTTTCATTCCTCTGGAGGAAGAAATTACTTAAATAACTTTATTCACCAGTGAATGTCAGCAGTTCATAAGGAAATTCATTATTCTTTGGCAGAAAGTGCTATAGATGATCCATTGATTTCTTTATTCCCATGAGAGGCATGGGTGAAATTCAGGGCCAAAAGCAGCTGCTGCCTCATCTGATTCTTCTTTTCCCCCTAACTTTCTATTTAACCACTGTGTTAAGGAACTGGAAACTGTTGAAGTGGTTAATGCCCGCAAAAGGGTATCTGCTCTGATGTCATTACCAATCTCCTCAATGGTCACCCTACCGAAAATCTCCACTTCATTCCTTACCTTTCTCTTTCCTTCACAAACGTGATTTTTATCCATGCAGTTTGTTTGGAATTAATGTCATTGTCAACAAGAAATGCTAAAGAGGAGCGAGATTAGCACAGATTATAAAATCTGGTCATCCCACCTCTGTGTCCCTGCTTGACTTATCAGCGAAACAGAAGTTCAAAGACATGGGTGACGTGTTCCTTTAAAAACACTGTAACACAGTTAGCATTTTCTGTTTTCTGACATTCTTTTTCTAAAGAGATGCTTAAAGCAAAAAGGTTTCCTGCCACAAAAATGACATTAATATTTCGTAAATCAAGAACTAAGATAATATTTTGGCTGCTGTAGAGACGTTTACCTTATGTCGTTTATCTAAATGCTTTTCGATTAAAACATGACACAATTTTTGGACTGGCTGTAACCGGAAAAAACAATTCCAAGAACTTTCTGATTTCAGTGCCTGAAATTCTCTAACATTTTCCTCACCAGAATTCACTGTGGTGTGTACAGCCATTCAGCTCAATGACGATATTTTTCAAAATAATAATTTTCTTCCAGTGATTGTTCCTGTGCACCAAATCAAATAAGTTTCAAGAGTCAAGAAGAAGCTTTCCATTAAAATCATATGAATTCTGTAAACTTTGAATTAACTATAATATTGAAATCTCTGTTTTAAAAGTTATGCCTATTAAATAAAGAATCTATTTAAAGAATATTTTATATCAAAAACAAAACAATCCATATTTATAGGTGATAAAGTTCTCTCTAGTGAGTACCTGATGGAGGAAATATTAAAATCACAAACGTAATAATGCATATCAAAGCTCTTTATTTTTAAAAATATGGAAAGGAATGATGTATTGGAGACTACTGTAGGCTAAACTATGATTTTCTGATAGCATACATCAAAACTGAAAAAAAAATTTGGATTTTTGAATTTTTCAACATCCAGACTCCACAGAGCTCCACCCAGGAGATAAGCTGGTCTCAAGCCCTGCTTGGTCAGAGTCCCACCCAACAACGAAGTCTAGTTCAAGCCCAGGTATGCTTGAGCCAGAGACACAGATACATGGGGCAGAGCTGATACTGTCTCTCCCTGTGCTCAGCTGATCATGAGGCGTCCAGGAGTGAAGGCAAGTTCTAGCCATGGCCCGCCATCCCAATAGAACCTTGCAAGAAACCAGAGGAACCCCCACACCATGAGGGCCACCATTTTCAATATCCGGACTCCTCTTCTCATCAGAGCTCCACCCAAGAGATAAGCTCATCTCTACCCATTGCGGTTTATCAGTAAATGCACGAACTGAGAGTCTACTACTGAGAGCATACCACTCACATGGCGGAGCCTGGCAAGCTACCCATGTCATATTTGATATGCTGAAAACTAGTAACAATTATAGACCTCATTCCCACAACCTGAACGAATGTTTGAGGCTCTTTGTGTTCCTGGAGCGAGCAGATGCCCTTGAGCTACACTAGCTCGTGGACGAGAAGTATGGGGATGTTACTGGTGCCCACTCGAGGAAATCGATGAACAACATGAAGACAGGTGATACAAGTGATACACCAAAACTGTATTTTTTCACATGACTATTTATTTATCTCTAACTTTTCATGGTTTATTCTACCTATATTTATTTTTACTCTGTTAAATCTCAAGGATTTCACCGAGTATTACATTAATTAAGGAAGGAAAATACACTTATGGATTAGCTATTGCAAAATTCTAGGGAAAAATCCAGTTATATTAAAAAGCAACATTCAGATTCAGCCATAAGCCGTTTAACAGTATAAACAGAAAGTACAATTAGGGCCAAACTGATTCTCCAGAGAACTTAGTAGAGCAATTTCTTTTCCAACAGTGAATACCACAGAACTGCCCATGGAGTTCCTCAGTTCTGGACTAGAACTCGGAAATGAACTTCCTGTAGGGGACAAGCCCTTTCAAAGCTGTGAGCAGCTGAAGCTGGCTCTGGCCTTGGGAATGGGAGATAGAGTGAGATCTGAAAGATAAACAGACAGTGTCTGCAGGAGGAAGAGTAGCTGGGATCTATGCTACAATATACAATTAAAAACAATGATAAAAGGGCCAGAGCTATAGTACAAATACGTAGGGCAATTGCTTTACACACAGCCAACCAGGGGTTTGGTCCCTGGTGCCCCATATAGACACCAGACCTAGATCTGGCTCTCACTGTGCCCAGCCGCTCATGAGGTGCCCGGGAGGGATGGCAGGTTCTAGCCCTGGCCCCACCCCAGCAGAGCCTCACAACAAGCCAGACGACCCCCCCACTCCATGAGGACCTCCATTTTCCACATCCGGACTTCACCCTCCTCAGAACTCCACCCAGCAGACCAGCCTATCACAGCCCGGCTCATCGAGATCCACCCTGCTGTAGTCTTTTTTAATCCAGCCCAGGTATGCTGATCCAGAGACAGACATGGGGCAGAGCTGCTACTGGCTCTCTCTGTGCCCAGATGTTCATGAGGTGCCTGGGAGGAATGGCAGGTTCTAGCCATGGCCCGCCACCCCAGCAGAGCCTCACAACAAGCCAGACGACCCCCCATTCCATGAGGACCTCCATTTTCCACATCCGGACTTCACCCTCCTCAGAACTCCACCCAGCAGACCAGCCTATCACAGCCGGCTAGCGCAGCCACAAGCGGCCGCGCAGTTCATCAATAAATGCTGGATTTTGAGATGACTACAAGAGTATGCTACCCGCATGGCAGAGCCTGGCAAGCTACCCGTGTCGTATTTGATATGCCAGATACCAGTAACAATTATAGACCTCATTCCCATGACCTGATGGAATGGTTTGAGGCTCTTTATGTTCCTGGAGCAAGCAGGTGCCCTTGGGCTCTACTTGCATGAGACAGGTCATATGGAGATAATTACTGGTGCCCGCTCCATCAAATCGATGATGAACGGGAAGACAGTGATACAGTGATATATGTACACACATATTTGCATATGTATGTATATGTATATATGTTTGTATATATGAATGTGCATACACATATATATGGATATATAGTATATAGAGTGATAGGGATGATGATTTAACAGCTGTATTAAATTATTATGAAAATTTGTATTTTAAAGTAAATTCATGTGAGGTGGTAACAAAGGAGCAACTATTAAAATAACAGGTCCTCTGTGTCTAACAACATGCACAAAAATCAGATCAAAATGGATTAAAGATCTCAATATCAGACTTGAATCCATAAAGTACATTGAAGAAAATTTAGGAAAAACCCCCCACGACATTGAAGCTAAAGGCATTCTCAAAGGTGAAACATCACTAACAAAGCAACTAGAAGAAAAGATAAACATATGGGACTACATGAAACTAAAAAGCTTCTGCACCTCAAAAGAAACTGTGTCTAAGATACAAAGACAGTACACAGAATGGGAAAGAATATTCACCCAATACCCATCTGATAAGGGGTTAATATCCAGAATATATCAGGCACTGGTAGAACTTTACAAGAAGAAAACAAACAACCCCATCAAAAACTAGGGAGAAGAAATGAACAGAAACTTCAACAAGGAAGAAATTAGAATGCCCAAAGGACATATGCAAAAATGCTCATCATCACTAATCATCAGAGAGATGCAAATCAAAACAACAGTGAGATATCATTTTACACCACAGAGACAGGCACATATCCAAAAGAGCAAGAACAACAAGTGCTGGCATGGATGTGGGGAAAAGGGGGCACTCATCCATTGTCGGGTGGGAATGATGGCTGGTACAGTCTTTCTGGAAAACAATATAGACATTCCTCCAAAGACTAGAAATTGAACTCCCATTTGACCCAGCCATACCACTCCTGGGTATCTACTCTGGGAAGCCAAAAATATGCAGTGGAAACACCATCCCTACTTTTATGTTCATAGCAGCATTATTCACAAGAGCCAGAATCTGGAAACAACCAAAGTGCCCGAGAATCGATGACTGGATAAAGAAGCTTTGGTACATCTAAACAATGGAGTACTATGCAGCTGTTAGGAAAAATGAAGTTATAAAATTTGCCTATAAATGGATGGACATGGAGAAGATTATGTTGAGTGAAATTAGCCAGAAGGAGAGAGAGACAGATACAGAATGACTGCATTTATCTGCATAACATAAATATATAGGTACATATTATGATACCAATATCCAAGGTCAAGTGAAACATACATCAGGAGGTCTTATCAAAGGTGGAAATGATCACAAATGTGTTGGAGTCAGAGGCTAGGTAAGACAGAAAATGGAACAGTGTGCTAACAATTGTCGAGGGTACTAATGCCAACCTAGAACTGAGCATTAAATACAGGCAAAAAGGATACACATGACAACCCTTTAATGTATGTTCTGTAATCCATAGTCTGCAAGGGAAGGAAAAGAGAAAAAGAGAGAAAGGGAAAGAAATAAAGAACCTGCCAAGGAGGCGGGCTGGGGGAGAGGGGAGGGAGCTGGGGACATTGGTTGTGGGAGATGGGCATTGGTGGAGGGATGGGTGCTGGAACACTGTGACCAAAACCCAAATATGAACTTTGTAATTGTATATATTTGTAATTGTATACCTCACAGTGGTATAATAAAATACTTAAAAAAAATAGCAGGTCCGTCCTAAGACCAGGAATAACAGGTAAAAGTGGTTCAGTCATGATAAAGTAGTGATTCTTGTTTCTTTGATTTTACCTTTTGGTTATTAAATGGATAGAAATATGACCTTTACCCAGAACCCAAATAAAAGATGCTTCAGTAACATAATAAACTCTAGACATAGTCAATAAAGATACCAAGATCCTCATGAGGTCTGGGTGAAAGATACACAGTTAATATTTCCAATTTAGCCACGATCAAATACTATTAAACTCATTTAAAAATATTATCATAACTTAATTTATGACAAAGGGCTATAATTAAAGACCAATCACACAATGGAGAAAGGAGAGTCTCTTCAACAAATGGTTCTAGGAAAACTCTAGTTGATGTGAAAGAATAACTTAAATAAATTAAAAATAATTGAAAGAACTCAACATAATCCTTAAAACCAGAAGGTACCCATACAGAACATAATATAGGCCATTAATATTGAGATGTTCTTGGAGAATTTACCCCAATAGCGAGGTGAAAGTAGTAAAGAAATAAACAACTGAGCTTAACAATTTAACAGTTTAAAATGAGTTTAACAGTTGTTTTCATTACTATTAAACTCATTTAAAAATGAAAATTTATTTTGTGGAAGCAAAATCTGTTGGGACAATCCAACTTTGGTGTTAAATTTTTCTATTAATAGAAAAGCACAAAGACGACTTTCCTTATACTTTCATGATCAAACAAATGATTTAAAAATAATTTGCATTTACATAACATTGGAATCTGATGTTCAAGATGTCTTGTAAGCATTCATTTTCTAAATAATTATTGCTATTCCTTTTATACATGTTTATAAGTCATGATGATGTTTTTATTGAAATTATTAAATTTAGACTTTTACAAGTTGTCAGAGGATCTGATGAAAAAATGCGGGAAATTCAACAAATAGCAATGTGGATATTTGGGATGTTTGCCTCAGCAAATCAGACACCCATATAGGGTGGCGGCATACTTTCCGTCTGTCTGACTGTTTTGGCCCCTATACAGATATATAACCTTTAAGTAATACTGAGATGTGAAAGGTCCCCTACTCAAAGCATTAGGGTGAGAGAAAAATACTTCAAAACCAGTAACTAGGACCACAAAGAAAACAATATCCACCTTTACACACATAAACTGTATGCCCTATACAAGAAAACAAATACCTTATATAGAGCATTATCACGAGATAAACTTCTACTTTGAAGATCAACTAGGATACTTTGAGGTTTCCTTAGATCTTTGAAACAGGCTTGAAATGGTCAGACGACAAGGGAAATAGCTTTAATTTGGATATGCTCAGTTTTGATATTATTTTGGAAGATGACATGATGCACCCATGTCCCATGAGTGTTACATCCTAGAGGCGTTAGAAATGCGCCGTCTGGCATGTTTCTGAATATTCAAGAGGAAGAACATCCTTGGGAAACAAGGATACCTTATCTATCCATCTGTACCTGATAGACTTTGGGGGCTTCTGCTGTCGGATTTCCTGTGGGACAGGGTAAGGATCACTGGCCCCAGGAACTCTGGAAGCCGCCTTGCCCTCTATATTCTCTAGAATAACTGTAGATTTGAAAGCGTGCATGAGCAGGGGTTGTCTTGATTTTTGTCTTTTTCTTAAGGACTTTGTCTTCAGCTCTATGTTTTAGACTTGGCTTCATACTGCAAATTATCTATGGATTCACATTTCTGAAAAATACTCAGCTAGAGGCCTCAGATGAACTGAGTAAAACTCTGGGTTGATGGTCCTGTAAATCTACATTTTAATAGAGCTCAACTCGCAGTCTACCACAAAACCAGGTTGGAGAACCACTACTCTGTATGGTCTCGTGGAACCAGGCTGTGTATACAATCTAAGTGTATAGAACAACTCTGTGCTTTCACATACCAGTTGACTGTGGAGCGAAACCACTCATGCAGTAGGTGGTACTAATAAATTATGTTTGTGTTGGGACCAAATCATTCATACAAAATGGAGAGCATGCAACCAACCTATATGGGTGTCCTGTGATTTGCTGAGACAAACATCCAATAAGAGGTGAAGACTGAAAGAATTAACACACTTCCAGGTGTTCTCTTACATATAAGGAAACTAGTTCAGTGATTGCAGCATCCTGGAACAAGGGTAGAGTTGTCAGAATATAGATGATTATTTAACATAGTGGGAATATCCAAAAACAACTTTGCGGTATGTCCAAAGTGCTTTATCCTCCTGAGGCCAATTGTTGTTTTGGCCCCTAAATTAAGACTAACCAAACGATTTCTACACTTCACCTTCCTCACCATCAGTGGCTGGTTCTGGGGCCGTAGCAGTAGTTCAGCAGGTAGGACATTTGCCTTGCATGCAGCCAACCCGGGCTCCATCCCTGGCATCCCATATGTGCCCCCAAGCACCGCTAGGGAGTAATTCCTGAGGGCAGAGTTAGGAGTAACCCCTTAGCATTGCTGGGTGTGATCCAAAAAGCGAAAAAGAAAACAAAAGACAACAAAACAAAACAATGGCTGCTTAGTCCCTGAGCAATCCTGTGGTCCAGAGAACTGAGCCAGGCAGCCCTTCCCAACACCACGTGCACTTCCAGGTCAATGTCTTTCAGCCCCATCCTGCAAGAGGCTGCAATTCCATGCCAAGCCAGATTTTTTGATTTTTTAAAAAGTATGTTTTCAGAATGGAAAAATGTGGATAGATAAGGTCTTCTGGGGGAGTAGATCATCCCTGGGAATGACTTGGAATGCGTTCTCCTGATGAGTTATGGGAGCATGAACACATATCCTGTTTTCCTTCTCAGTTCAGAAAGGTTTTCACCCAGAGGCCTGTTTGCTCCAACTCATTCGTTCTGTTTGCTCTCTGATTTCTAAGACATCTGAAGGGAAACTTTGGCTGAGGGTTCCATCCCAGGTGTGGCGAGAATTTCTGGAAGGACAATTCTTGTTGAATGTTAGGATTGTCTGCATTTCATTTTTCCTTTCGAAGGAATTCCAAAACGAGTTATCCACTCTCTACATCCCAGATGTTCTTGTAAAACAGAATTTTGGAACATTCAAACTAAAATTCAATCCCCTAAAGTTCAGTTGAGTCCCAGCTCTCAACCCAAATACTGTCAAAAATGTATTTGTGCAGCGCTTCACATGACTTCCTCTGAGCACTGTGTCCCAGGCTGCGTGACTCAACCACTAATGAACTGGCACACAGACTGCAGACTTTATAACCACCAAACCCCGGGAAGTGAGACTTGGTTCATGCCTTTGAGAGACTATACTTCTGGAAACGTCCCTCAATGTTCATTTCCATAACTTTAAGCAACCTTGTTTTCGAGGGAAAAATCACCTTAAAAAACCCCAAACCTCAAAACATAAAACTTCAAGTCTTTTAAAAAAGTTTCCTGCACCTTGGGTGCAGGGATATAACAAGAATGGAGGGTGTTTGCCTTGCGCAGCCAACTGTGTTCAGTCCCCAGCACTGCAGATGGTCCCTGGAGCCCTGCCAGAAGTGATCCCTAAGCACAGAGCCATGTGTGGCCTCAAACCCCCAAAATAAATAAAAGCTTCCTGCATTGCCTTGGCAGTCATTTTGGTAAGATTAGCATTTTGAAGACCTAGTCTTAGGGGATGGGTATTTGTCATCATTATCTAGTCCAAATTTGAACAGATCATTTTGGGAAATCTAAATGCTCAATGAATTAAAAGCACCAGAGAAGCTGGCCAATATACACTTAATAAAGGGGGCACTTTAAAAAGATTTTCTCACAATCTCCCATGTTAGATTTTAGCATGTACAAATCTCAGTTTTCCATTCCTCCATCAGCCCACAATTCACCTGTGTTTGTCTAATGGAAACCAGTTACTACAGCTCTGGTTACACATCTGTTACATGCATGTGAGATTACAAGCCATTTTAGCAACTAGTAAAACTACAGGTGTCTGGATTTTAATGTAGCCATTTTAAAAGAACAGTTCATGGGCCTCTGATTATTATTTTTATAGCTGGCAATGTGCCTACCATAGACTACCTGCTCAAGGGTTAAATGAAACTGGTTTTCTCGGTTAAGTACAATCTCTGAAACCATTTGTAGGTAGATTGCCTCAACTTTGTATCAATAATACTGCTGCAGTCAGCTATCACTCTGTTCTAAAGAGAGTCCTTTTGGTGGCAGGAGGGGGCACACTCGTGGTGCTCAGAACTCTTACTCTGAACTCAAGGGTCAACTCCTACTGGGCTAGTCACCCTGGTCAACCACATGCAAGGCAAACTCATTGCTAATGGACTATCCATCCAGCCCCTAAACAGTCTTACTGCTGTTTCCAATGTACCCAGCAGCAAATAATTAACTGGATTTTGAACGTGAATGTTAAACTCATTAAGTATTTGTGTATGTCTATTTGGTTATATGATTATTTACTTTTATACCATAATAAAGACCACAATTGCCATCCCAAGCTCGTTAATAAATGACATTGACACGTTGTTTGATAATAGCTAAGGGATGCATGCAGTGCCTTTATAATCAGAAGTTTAGTTCTATAGAAAAAATGAGTTAGAGATTCCATCACTTTACCTCTCCTCATCTTAGTGTATGTTGAAGGCAGAAGAGTTCCAAGAATTATTATAACAATTATCAACCATTATTTACCAGTAAAATACTCCAAGAACACATTCATCTGCTCCTAGAAGAGAGTTATAGGTATGTAAAAGTTATAAGTTAAGAAGAATGATTTATAAATTAACTAGACTCAAATTAGGATTTAAATTTTTAAAAATTCTGTGCCACCAAACTCAGCATGCATTGTAGGAGGTATAAGTCAAAATCAATTACAAATTTAACTTTACTGCACAGTAATAGAGACAGGTCACACTGCTATATTTAAGACTGGTGACATTTCTATTACAAATGTAAGCATCATTTTGCAGGGGCTTATTATTCAGCCATAACAATTTTTAGACAGGATCATTTATGAATTTCTAGAACTTGGCTCTTGAAGCAGATATTTTTTATTTACGTCTTTTAAATTAATAAACAGGGTTCAAGTGTTCTGGGTGGGTGAAAACAAATTAATTGATAATTGTGAAACTTTCCTTTGTTAAATGAAGTTTGGCCATTTTACAGTAACATTAGAGACTGTAGTTAATTTCTTGGTAATATATTTTCATTTGCCCTTTATCCATAACAGCATGATGATGTTTCTGTGGCAGAGACGGAAGCTAGGATTGATGACACCCCGAACATTTTAATCCTCCATATGCTAATTAGTTACTCAAATTAGAGAGAAAAAATTTCCTTATATGATAGCTTTAAAACACCAAATAAATGAAGACAAACTTCTTTGACTATGTGAGACTTTGATGCTAGCATTATTTTGAATATTATTTTCAACACGTTAAATTCCTGATTGAAATCTTTTCAGTGGTTGCTGTTTTCTAAAGTGGTGATTTCTAAGGGGCCTCAAAATCTGCACCCAGCTTAGCATTTTTTAAAAATACTGTTCTTTTAATGAATACCCATGAATTATGAACTTATAATGATATTTACAATTGAGTTTCCTTTGTACATTGTTCTGACACCAATCCTTTCTCCAATGTCCATTACAGCTTACCTGTTTTGGTTTGGCTTTCACAACTTTTCCTTATGAATTTCACTCCCCAGGTAATCTCGGCTTCCTGACACTTCACAGTCACTGCTCTGATCTGTCCTCTGACCTTTATCACAGCCCAATTTTTATCCAAATTCTTCTGATTCGCCCACACACAGTTCTAATACCTCCACTGACAAAGACGTTTTCCTGATCCCTGTAGAAAACAAAATGTTTTTCTAATTCCTATAGAATTAACTTCTGTTTTAAGCACAACTGAAATAGACTTTTTTGTTTTATTTATTTTAAAAAAACAAGAGGCAGATATAGATATCCACACCCTATGTACAAAAGGGTACTCTATAAGGCTTTGTCACTCATACAAATAGATAAGTGAAAAATACTATTAAAATATTACTTTTAAATTTCTATTAGAGTAAGGAAATAGATAACAGAATATAATCATAAAATATGTTGATGTAAAGAAATAAACCATACCCTCTATTCCAGGGAAATATACACTCATCCAAAGGAAATAACATTATGGGGAGAAATGTACAATTGAAGCTAAACTGACTTGCTTTAGTAGGTCTGATTCTTTTCATACACCAGCCTTGCCTTTCCACTGTGATGTATCTTGCCTGCCCCCTGCTCTTCTTGCTCCCGTGGAGGCCCGTGCCATCCTTTGACAGCAAGATCTTTTCCTAACAGGTCTTTGATTCCAACTTTATCCATCCTTCACGAGCTGTCAGCACGAACTCACTTATATTTAGATGAGAGTTATGTCAACCCCCTGCTTAAATATCTTGGATGACTCACAGGTAACTTCTGATGCTCTCCATATAAAATTCCAGGACCCAAGTGCTGTCACTCAGTACTCTTTATCATCTCCTTTTAATTGTGCCTCGTAGCTGCTTTTTCTTGTACCTCCGCCCATGAGCCCTTGTTCCTTCTCAACTTGAGTATGTCACGCTACTCCGTTCCATGGAGACGCTTCCACTTATGCCTATTAATTGCTCTACTGGAGTGCTTCCCTTCGTATCTGTTAAATGTCTTCTATTGTTTGAGGCTCAGATTCAGTGCTCCATTCTCTAAGTCCAAGCTTTCTCGGATTCTTTTTGTCAGAATATATTGCATTTCGTTTTCATTTTTGTTATAGAACCATGTTTTACTCTGCCTAGTCCTATGGCAACTACTTCGATTTTAGCTGTATCATCTATCTATCTATCTATCTATCTATCTATCTATCTATCTATCTATCTATCTATCTATCTATCTATCTATCTATCTATCTATCTATCTATCTATCTATCTATCTATCTATCTATCTATCTATCTATCTATCTATCTATCTATCTATCTATCTATCTATCTATCTATCTACCTACACACATACACACAAACACAAATCACACACATACTTTTGAAAACAGGAGCCAGATCATTATCATCTTTGTACCTCTATAACAAGTGTGTCTGCTTATATACAGCTTTTTACACAATTGTTCATTTTCATAAATTCATTTATACCCTTTGGAGGTTAATATACTTTGATGAGTTGAATAACTAGAAATGGGAGAAATAGTCAGGCAGTTGCTTTACATTCTTTGACCCCATTAGATCCCCTGCTCTGCATATGGTATCCTGAGCACTGCCAGGAAGAATGCCTGAGCACAGAACCTGTATGTAGCACCCAAACAATTAACTGTATGACTAGAATAAATAACTGAATAAATAACATTCTTATTAAAAATCATAAATTATCAATGTATTTATCCTTGATGAAGCATTGAGTGATTAGTAGTATGGGTCTCTGTTGACTTTCTTATAAGTCACCATAAGTCACTTATAAGCCATTTTCTTATAATCACTATAAGAAGAAATATAATAATTACTCAGAAAATAAAAGAAAATTTGACATTTAGTCTCTACATTCCTTTTGGATTCTAGAAAGGTTTGGAATGAATAGTCTTTAGTCTCTGAGAAGTACAATGACACCTTTAGTGTTGCTACTTTTATTTAAGTTTGGAAACTTAGGTGGAGTATAATACCTATGAAGTAAGCGATGACCTCATTCTCAGTGGTAATAATCTACTTTTCTGAAAAGGTCAAGTATGCTCTTTTATTGATTTTTTCACTAACCTTTTTATTTTAAAACAAGTTCCTTTTGTAAGGAACAAAAGTAGTCTTGAATTGAGGTTTGCTTGTTGTCTGGGTTATAAAAATGAATGTATAAGCCAAGCTACCAAATGAAAAGAAACAGGGGGTCTCTTTCATTTGGAAGAGAAATTGAAAAACACTCCTCACACCAGGCATTTATTCATTTTTATATACCATGCATTTTAAGAGTTGTTATTGCAGCTATAACATTTTGAATGTTTAATTTTGTGTGTGTGTGGTATGGTCACAGCTAAGATTCACCTCTCAATTGTGGGATGGGTGGATGGGTGCCTTCCTTCTAACCTTCCACTATTTTTCCTTTTGCTGTGAGTGGGGGTGACTAATGTGGTTGTGCTATTTGCTAGGATTTTCATACTAGTGACTGTGCTCTCTCTCTCTCTCTCTCACACACACACACACACACACACACACACACACACACACACCTGGTTGTAGTATGCCAGAGATAACTGTTATGGAGACACCATCCCAAACAGCAGTGTTATCAAGATTGCTCTGGGCATGTGGGTATGTGACAGGTATCAAACTCAAGTCCTTGTGTCTGCCTTGAGGCAGGTTCCTTAACACTGAACTATCCCCAGGGCCTGATGGGTTCCTGCTTCACATGCAAGCGCCATCAAGCAGTTTTCTAGAGAGCTCTAGAGAGCATCTCTCTTACTCTGTAGAGAAAGTCTTAGAATCCCTTGCAATATTCTCATAGTACATGTCTAATGTTAGCTTTGTCCAGTGGTGAGTGGACATATCTGCCGCTCTCTGTAAGGGAAAGGTCTCTTTGATAACATTGGAGAGGAGATGGCAGAAAATTCCATTGTGAAAATCCCGGAAATTTTGCATTGAAGATCTTTGGCATTGAAACTGTTCAGTCTGTCTCACAGAAAGGAAATTAAGCTTCAGAGAACGAAGATAAATTCTCCAAATAGAGACCACTTTCTCAAGAGCTGTGATGTCCCCAATACCCAGGTTTTGTAATTGTATTTGTTACGGTGATATAATAAAATTAAAAGAAATAAAAACAATAAAATAAAATATTTTTATTTTATTACCAACTCATGCTCATCACTTTCTACAGGGGCAGGAGGAATCTTCCTGTCAAACATTGTGTGCTCTGTCCCTTTAAATGGGATTTGGTCTTTTCTGAGTGTGGCCCTGTAAAGCACATCCGCATGAATGCTGAGCGTGACTCCAGCGGCCTGCGGTTGGACACAGAAGTTCTTTTATCCTCTAAGTTCCAGCTGAATCGGGAGGTTAAGTGGCAGGAGTACCTGCACACGCTGTAACAACTCCAGCCTGCTCTGCTAACTGAAGTGTATGGGTCCACATGTCCTAATCAAGAGAAACTTAGTAATCCAGGGATTCCACATGTCCTAATCAAGAGAAACTTAGTAATCCAGGGATTCTAGGTTGTAGCATGCTAGCATCTCAAAACCCATAATTGAGATAATTATGGGAAGGTGCTGCTCCGCATAATCTCCAAACAGTATTGTCTAGTAAAACTTTTCCTTGAAATGTGGTTAGAGGGGTTGAATAAGGCATGTTAGGTTTTCTCTGTATTGAATGTTGAATGTACATAGCCATGTAATTGGCAGCTGCCACACTGGACAAAGTAGCTGATAAAGATTTTTTAAGTGGAAATGTTCTACGAATGGAAGTTCTAAGTGATTTATAGGGAGCTCTTGTTCATTTTTGTATCATCAATAACTGTCCATGTATCCTTGTTAAGTCAGTGCACTATGGTGAGTAACAGTGATTTTGTGGTGATATGTTTGAAGTACTCGCTGAGATTGCAGTGGGGCAATCAAATCAGTGGCATGTTTACATCATTTTTATTTGTATTTTTTGCCTTTTTGAGTCACACTCAATGCTCAGGGGTTTCTCCTGGCTCTGCACTCAGGAATTACTCCTGGCGTTGCTCAGGGGACCATATGGGATGCCGGGGATCGAACCCGGCCGGCAAAGGCCGGCCTCGTGCAAGGCAAACGCCTCTACCCGCTGGGCTATCGCTCCGGCCCCATACATTATTTTTATTTTACAGAATTAGCTCATGCCTTAGAGAACCGAGTATCTGGCACCAGAAAACTGAGTTTTGAATTTGGTGCTACCCTTTCTGAGTGACGTTTTTACTTACAGCAAAAACAAGTTTTTAACATTTTTCTTCTTTTTTCACTCTTTTGGGGGTGGGGGAGAGGGGTTGGGGTGAGGATGTTTCTCCCAAGTGGTGCTCCAATTCACAGCAGCGCCTCTTGGGAATTATTTGTCAGTGGGTCAGGTGGTTCACTGTAAGCGTCCCAGTGGGTCAGGTGGTTCACTGTAAAGCGTCCCAGTGGGTCAGGTGGTTCAATGTAAGCGTCCCAGTGGATCAGGTGGTTCAATGAAAGGGTCCAGTATCCTATGTTGCTAGGGCCCTGCAGTGCCAGGAATTATTCGGGGCTACTTGCAGTACTCCGGGACCTCTGGGGTCACATCTCATCAAATTTAAGGTACCATTAAGTGCTGAAGATGTCACATGTAAGGAAAAGGCCTTACTCCTTGTACCATTTCTCTGTCCTATTTCTTTTTTAATGAGTAGTGTGCTTTCTGTTTGTTCTCTTACTCTGTATCAGTCAATGATTTCCTCCTTAATGTTGCCAAAAAGTCATCCCCCAAATTTAATGTCTTGTTAGAATCATTGCCTCTAGGGTTGTTGTCCCTGGGTTTGGTCACATTACAGTTTAGAGTAAATTATAGGGTTCAGACTCTGTGGTCACCAAACTGCCCCAGAATTGCTCCGGGTGTCTTTATGATCTTAATACATGTGTATGGACCCATTCCCATGACCTGATGGAATGGTTTGAGGCTCTTTATGTTCCTGGAGCAAGCAGGTTCCCTTGGGCTCTACTTCTGAGACAGGTCATATGGAGATGTTACTGGTGCCCGCCGAGCAAATCAAAGATGAACGGGAAGACAGTGATACAGTGACGTGATGGAGGAATTGGGCACTTCTTAAAGGATTGGTCAGGTTGGTCGAAAGGTCCTCTCCTAGGTAAGACAGAAAATGGAACAGTGTGCTAACAATTGTCGAGGGTACTAATGCCAACCTAAACTGAGCATTAAATAGAGGCAAAAAGATACACATGACAACCCTTTAATGTATGTTCTGTAATCCATAGTCTGGAGGGAAAGGAAAAAGAGAAAGAGAGAGAGAAATGGAAAGAAATAAAGAACTTGCCATGGAGGAGGGCTGGGGGGAGGGAACCGGGACGTTGGTGGTGGGAGATGGGCACTGGTGGCGGGATGGGTGCTGGAACACTGTATGACCAAAACCCAAATATGAACTTTTTAATTGCATATCTTTGTAATTGTAAAAATAAAAAATTATTTAAAAAAATTTAAAAAAAAGAAAGGTCCTCTCATCTTTTTTGTTAGTCTTTTGAGTGGATTTATTTGATGATATCTGTGTGCCAGGCTGGGGCATGATATTTTCGCATAAGAACAGATGTATAGAATCAGTCAGATTGCACATATATACTTCAAAGCTCAATTATTTTGTATATAATAATATCTTATTGGGTGTTAAGTTATATGACCAAATCTAGCATCAATAGAGAATAGTATCATATTTCTCCCATGAAACTACAAGGAGAAAGTGACTATTTGACAGCCAATTTATTGGATTCTGTAACCCAAAATCCTCAAATCGTTGCCATTTACTGCCTGATAAGCTCAGTGTTCATTTATAAAAATGAGGACAGTAGCTATAATGCCTGTCTCACAAGATTATTTTAAGATTGTTTAAAGTCATTAGAAAAAAGAGCTGTTTACAGACTAACTCATCAAGTGAATAAAATAATTTTAAGAAATAGTCTTACCATCATGATTATACTTCACAACAGACCAAACATTTAAAAGCATGTCTTTCCTATACTGGGAAACTAAATGTAACATAAACCTAAACTCACTTACCTAGTCACTTGCCCCCTGGCATTCAAGTCAATTACTTGTCTGAGCAGATACCTTTGTTGGAACTCCAGCACATATTTCTTTCCTTCTTGGCAGCACTGCAGTTAGAGGAATTGACCATTGCTTAAAGGATTGGCCAGGTTGGTTGAAAGATAATCCCATCCTTTTTGTTAGTCCTTTGAGAATGAATGTGTAAAGTGGATTTATTTGATAATACCCAGCTATAGGTTACTGATGCTTCTAAAGATGTTCTATTCTTGATAAAACTGTGGGAAGCCTTTCTCTTATCCACTAAGTATAAATGACAGAATTTAGTTGTCTTGAGTAGTATTAGTAGGTATCCCCAAATTCTGGGTTGGAAAAAGGATGAGACAGAGAATTTCAGGAAAATTTATAATAGGACCTCGACCCTAAATCTACTTGTGAACTTTGCATTATGTTATTTGTGATTGGTTCTGACTAAGCCTCTTTCAGTTATTATCGTATCTTCATTTCGTTATAATTATTCATTGTGTTAATGTTCTCCCTTCTTCATTCATTTATTATTCACTCATTGTTCCTCTAATATGCTCACACGAAGGTTAGTGTAGTGCTAAAGCTCTTTACCAGACATTAGGAAAGATGCAAAATAAATTTAACAAAACAACTTTTCAACAATTTTGGCTAAACATGCTGGGCAAATGTATGCTTTTAACAAATGTCTCTATTTCAGACACTTGGAAGATATAGCTGGAAATGAAAAGAAGACATAAAAATAGGGAGAAAGATGAACAGAATTTTTCCTTAAGGAAGATGTACAGATGGCCAACAGGTAGATCAAAATGCTATATGCATCACTTATCATCATGGAAATGCAAATCAAAACAACAATGAGATGCCAAGGAAACTGGCACACATCAAAAGAACAACAACAGCAACAAAACTCATTATTGGCAGGAATGTGGGCATAAATAAAACTCATGCACTGCTAGTGGAAATGTTGACTGGTTCAACCTTTTACGGAAAACATTATGGACACATCTCAAAAAACTAAGAATTGAAATTCCATATGATCCAGCAATTCTACTTTTGGGTGTCTATCCCAAGGGCACAAAAACTATTCAGAAAAGTTGTCTGCACCCCTCTCTTCATTGTAGCACTATTCATAATAGTCAAAGTCTGGAAGCAACCCAAGTATCCAAGAAGAGGGGAAACTATGATATATATGGAGATGAGAGAGATAGGGTATATATAGATATAGAATATATAGATATAGATATATATGGAATATATATTCTATATATGTAAATATGTATAAGATATTTAATATCCAAACATAGATTATATTATATGTCTATATATTCTATATCTCCATATAGAATATATATGTAATACATATTCTATAATTATATCTATATGCATATAGATATAATAGAGAGAAGAGTAAGAGAATAACAAATAGTCAAAAGGCAATAGAATTGGAAAATGGTCTCATGTGAAATATGAGACATAGTAAGGGGATAACAAATAGCCAAAGATAACAACTTGAAAACTGGTTTACAGCACTTAGCTTTCCACAGTGGAGAGATGGCCAAGGGCAGGAATTTCTTGGGAGTTGGGGTGAGACCAAGAGACAGTGATGGAG
>JAJIBD010009144.1:0-40872 GCA_021461705.1 Cryptotis parvus | reverse complement strand
GAGACCTAGCTAGTCCCAAGATGATTGTGGCAGCATGAGAGAATATTTATACCAGCCAGTACAGAATACATGGTCAGATAAACTGCCACATTCAAACTGTCCTCCTCCTATCTACAAAGTGACCTGCAGGAGGCAACTCCAGGCCAGATGCAGAGGCTCTGGGCAGCAGTTTACTGACTGCAACAGAGTCAGGAGTAACCCTTGAGCATCGCTGGGCGTGACCCAAAAGCATTACAAAAACAAGGAGGGAGGAGAAGAAAAGAAAGAAAATATTGCCAAAGTATAGGGAAATTATATCTTCGTGCCAACAGATTGGAAACCGATTAGAGGGTTCGGTGGGTTGTACACAGCCTGGTTGGAACAGGTCCCACACTGCCAGGAGCCAGCCCAGAAGACCAAGCTGTGAGCAGCCCCTGACTACCACCAACGGACCCAAAAACCCAATACATAAATAGGTGAATCAACACCTAATGGAACTTCTAAAAAATACGATAACCTAAATTAGAAATTCAAAAGATGGATTAATACAAATAAAATAAAGTCCCTTGGGAAACTTGGGAAAAACAAAAAGACGTTAAGCAGCTGATTCGACATAGTTAAGGAGATCGGTGGCTTCTGCAGTCAGACCTGCCTGAGTGGCCTCGAGCAGGTCACAAACAGCACGACCTTCCTTCCCTTACTGCCTACTAAGTAAGCACCGGTTGGCTCTCTCCGAGCGCGGGCCAATCCCTGTGCCGGCTCACGCTCGGCCGCACCGCGGACCAATCCCCGTCCACTCCCCGCCCCAATCCCCCGCCCAGTCTTCCTCACTGCGGCTCAATGCCCGCCCACTCCCCGCCCAGGGAACCAATCCCCGCCTAGTGCTCCTCACTGCGGACCAATCGCCGCCCACTCTTCTACGTCCCGCGGCGGGGCGCTGGGGAAGTGCAGGAGGTCGGAAACTCCCGGTCTGCCTGCTGGGATTTGAGGTGGGATGTCTCCTAAGACCCCAGGGCAGGGCACGGTCGCTTGGGCCACCTCGGCGTCGGGCACCGCCGGCTGGGTCTTGGGGGCGGCCACTGTGTCCGGCGACAATCTTGCCCACTTCCGGGGCTGCCACTTTCACTTTCTCCGGCGCCCAAACCGCTCCCCCTAGGGACTGACGGTTAGGGGTAGGGGCAACGGGGCCGACCCCAAGGCGTCCGCTGGGAGAAGTGGGGGCGCTCTCTGCCCCGCCGCCGGGGCCCACCTCGTTTCTGCTGCCGCCCTTTGCGGGCTGGGCTCGGGGGTCCCGCGTGTTCACCCACTCTGGGGCTGGTGGACGTGCAAACACCCTTTCCGCCGTGGCCTCGCCCGCGGCCCTCGGGGTGATGGTCCCCGGCCGCTGCCGTGGACACCCCGACCCAACGCGGGCTCGGGGCTACGGCGGGGGGCCCCTGGCCGGCGGGGCTGAGTTCCCCTCGTCGCTGCCCCTTTCCAGGTGACCCCAGAGCTGCAACCCCTGTCCAGGGGGTGATGGGCGCCAGATGGACGAGAAGACCAAGAAAGGTGTGTGGAGTGCTGCGAGGAGGGACCGAGGAACTTGGTGTGGGAGGCGGGTCGTGGCTGGCCCTGGGGGGCTTCGTGCCTTCCCGCCCGGCCCCAGCGTTTCCCTCCCTGGGGGGGCCCTCGGCGGTCAGGCGCTGCTGCGTCCTGTCATTCATTCCTTCATGCCCCGAGGGCTCCTCTGGGTGAAGAAGGGGTGAGGGCTGCAAGATGACACCCACCATGGGCCGGAGGGCGGTTCTCGCCGCTTCCCTTTCTTGCCCTTCTGGAGCTTTGTGGGACATTAATGAGGTCCAGTCAGAGCGCTGCTGGACACCGGAGCCCCCTGGTGCTGAGACCCTAGCCCAGAGCTCATGGGGGCAGGGCAGGGCCCTGCTGGCTTCTCAGAACTCCACTGTTCACTGCTTATTTCTGTTCTAATTCAGGCTCTTCCCCCTCTCTCTATCCCTCCCTCCTTCCCTTACCTCTCTCCTTCCTCTCTCCTTCCTTCCTTCCTTCCCTCCCTTCCTCTCTCCTTCCCTCCCTTCCCTCTTTCCTTCCTTCCCTTCCTCTCTCCTTCCCTCCCTTCCCTCTCTCCTTCCCTCCCTTCCCTTCTTTCCTTCCCTCCCTTCCCTCTCTCCTTCCCTCCCTTCCCTCTCTCCTTCCCTCCCTTCCTCTCTCCTTCCCTCACCTCTTTCCTTCCCTCCCTTCCTCTCTCCTTCCTTCCCTTCCTCTCTCCTTCCCTCCCTTCCTCTCTCCTTCCTTCCCTTCCTCTCTCCTTCCCTCCCTTCCTCTCTCCTTCCTTCCCTTCCTCTCTCCTACTCCTGGCTGTGCACTCAAGAATCACTTCTGGTGGTGCTTAGAAGGCGCAGGGAATGAAGCTGGTTGGCCACATTCAAGCGAGCAAGCACCTTGCCTGCTGTCCTGTTGCTCTGGCTCTTCCTCCCTCCTTCCTTTCCTTCTTCCCTTTTTGATTTTCTTCTATTTTTTCTTTTTTTGGGGGTCACCCCGGTAGTGCTCGTGGTGTTATACTTGACTCTGCTCAGGGACCATACGATCCAGGGGATTAAACCCGGGTTCCCCATCCCAAGTGTGCACTTGGGCCCTTTGAGCCGACTCTGACTCCTCCTGACACGAGGCCTTTACTCCTGTCCTCCCTGTCCACCTGGAACACTCGCCCTCACCTGGACATATCTCAGCTTCAGTTTCACCCGCGTGCAGCCCTCCCCTGACTTCTCCACGGGGATGGAGCACGGGTTTTTAGCCCCTCAAATGTGCTCATTTTTCTCTCCTCGCAGTGGGTTGGGAGGGACAGGGGGAGAGGAACTCTGAATTCACCAACCATCTGAACTCAGTAAAAGCTAGCAGATAAGTGGATGGAAGCACGGGAGAGCCTGAGTGTATGTGTAAAGGAAAAGTTAGACTGCACAAGGAGCACGAGAGAGGCTTCCCAGGAAGGGCTCCTAAGCTGGGTGCCAGGGAGTGGAAAGGAGGCGGCTTTGGAAAGGGTCACCTCATCCCTCACCCGTTGGGTTTCAGCTGAGGAGATGGCACTGCGGCTGGCCCGGCGGTGGCTGGAGGGACGAGCAGGCGGCCATGGGCTGTGCCATGTGGCTGGCCGAGCAGCGGGTGCCTCTGACTGTGCAGCTCAAGCCGGAAGTCTTCCCGACACAGGACATCAGGTGAGGCCAGCCGGCTGCCCGGGAACGTAGGGTCCCCCACCCCTGGAAGCCAGAGGCCCGGTGGCTTCTTGCCTGTACAATAGGAATTTGGGGGAATTTTTTTGAGGTGCAGGGGATGAAACCGAAGACCTCATACAAGCAAAGTATGTGCTCCATCACTTAGCTTGGTAGTTCTGGCCCAAGGATGGTCATTCTTTTTAATTTGTTAATTGATTTGCGGAGGGACCTCTCCAGTCTCTCCCAGGGCTCCGAGTCCCTCCCAGTGATACCGCCAGGTTCGGTACGGGGATGCCCCTGGCTGTGCCCGAGACCATGTGGTGGGAGTAAATCCTGCATTGGCATGCTTCCCAGCCCCTTGGTCTGTCTCTCTGGCCTCTTATCTTGTCCTAGCCTGAATTTCCTTTTGTTGCTAGTGGCACCTCCTGACTGGCAGAAGCCCAGCCTTGGGGGTGACCTCCAGTGTTGCTGGGGAACCATGTCCCAGGGACCCGGCCTAGCCCCTAGCAAAGAAAACATGTCTTCAGGGGTGGAGAGAGGTCAGTGGGCGAGGTGCTTGCTTGGCACGTGACCAATTGGGTTCAATCCCTGGCACCTCATAGGGTCCCCTGAGCCCCTCAGAAGTGATCCCTGAGCACTGCTGGGTGTGACCCCCAAAACAAAACCCCAAAAGCAAAAGAAATGAAAAAAGAAAAATGTGTTAACCCCATAGAACTCTGTTTCTGGTCTGTAGAATGTTTTTCTGGGGGATAGTGGGAAGGCTATTTAAATTTTACCTTTTTATTTTTTCTTTTTTGGGTCACACCCGGCAATGCTCAGGGGTTACTCCTGACTCTGCACTCAGGAATTACTCCTGGTGGTGCTTGGGGACCCTAGGGGATGCCGGGGATCAAACCCGGTCAGCTGCATACAAGGCAAACGGCTATACATGCCGTGCTATTTTCCAGCCCCTAAATTTAACCTATTTTGGCTTTTTTTTTTTGGGGGTCTCATCTGGCAATGCTCAGGGGTTACTCCTGGTTCTGCACTCAGGAATTACTCCTGGCAGTGCTCTGGGGACCATATGGGATGCCGGGATCGAACCCCAGCCGGCACAGGCTGACTGCGTGCAAGGCAAACGCCTACCCGCTGGGCTATCGCTCCGGCCCCTCACCTATTTTGAGTGGTAGGAATTTTTACTCTAGGCTCTGCTCAGGGGTCACTCCTGGTGGGGCTCGGGGTGGAGGGGAGCACCTGCAGCACCAGGATTCAGCCCTGGTTGGCCACTGCAGGGCCAGCACCTTTACGCTGCACTGTGGCCCAGCCCTGGAATGATTTATTTTAATGGCAGGTTCGGATCCAACTCAGCTCTGTCATGACTCAGCTGTGAGGCACTTCTCAGAGTTTTGGTTTTTCCCACTGTAAAATTGGGTCCTAATGGGTGCTGGAGAAATAGGACAGGATGCAAGGTGCTTACTTAAATGATTTTTGTTTATTTATTTTTGCTTTTTTGGTGTCAGACCTGGCAATGCTCAGGGGTTACTCCTAGCTCTGCACTCAGGAATTACTCCTGTTGGTGCTCAGGGACCATATGGGATGCTGGGATCAAACCTGGGTCAACTGGCTGCAAGGCAAACGCCCTACCCGCTGGACTATTGCTCGGCCCCCTAAATAATCAATTTTTTTAAGGGGCTGGAGCAGTAGTCCAGCAGGTAGGATGTTTGCCATGCACGTGACCAGCTGGAGTTTGATTTCCAGTGCTTGGAACTGCTTAGAGCGATAAGTCGGAAGTGTCCCATGAGCCCTATGCGGTATGGCCAAAAACAAAGAAAACACTTGCCCTGAGTAAGTTTGGGGATATTTTTCTAGACTATTTTAGGTATATTTTATTGTATTTTCTTTGTAAATACTTTGATAGGCCTTTTATTTATTTATTTATTTATTTATTATTATTATTATTATTATTATTTTGCTTTTTTGGGTCACACCGGCAATGCTCAGGGGTTATTCCTGGCTCTGCACTCAGGAATTACTCCTGGCGGTGCTCGGGGGACCATATGGGATGCCGGGATTGAACCCGGGCCAGCACAGGCCGCGCGAGCAAGGCAAATGCCCTACCCGCTGGGCTATTCCTCCAGCCCCAACTTTGATAGGCCTTTTAACAATAAGGTATTAAAAAAGTAATCTCGGGTCAGAGGATAGCACAGCGGGTAGGGTGTTGGCCTTGCACACGGCTGACCCAGGTTCGATTCCTGGCATCCCATATGGTTCCCCGAGCACTCCAGGAATGATTACTGAGTGCAGAGCCAGGAGTAACTCCTGAGCATTGCTTGGGTGTGACCCAAAAAAGGAAAAGAAAAAAGTAATCTCAACACAGTGATCTCACCTAAAACAAAAATCAGTTATTCCATAAAAATCTCCTAATACTGTTTCTATTCAGATTTCGTGATATTATCAGTGCTTTTCAGTTTGTTCCATTCAGGAACCACACCCGGATCTTCTCCCTCTCCCCCTGCCTCCCCGGGATTTTTGGGCCTTATTCTGAGAGCAGGGTCCACACAGCCCCTGAAAGGTGCAGAGTGGGAGGAGGCGTGGAGGCGGGCGGTAAAGGAATGAGGGCAAGGCCCTACCCTAGCCAGAGGCCTGCCCTGCGCCTGCGCGATGCCCGTCCCCAGCGGAGGAAGCTGGACGGCGGCCTGAGCCCCTGCCCTCCCGCGCAGGCTGTGGGTCAGCGTGGAGGACGCGCAGATGTACACTGTCACCATCTGGCTCACGGTGCGCCCTGACATGACCGTGGCCTCCCTCAAGGACATGGTGAGTGAGGTCCTTCTTCCCCGTGGCCTCTCTGTGCGGCGGCGCCCCCCCTTCCCATGCCCCCTTCTCCCTGTCCCTCTCTCTGTGCCCCCGACAGGTCTTCCTGGACTACGGCTTCCCGCCAACGCTGCAGCAGTGGGTGATTGGACAGCGGCTGGCCCGCGACCAGGAGACGCTGCGCTCCCCACGGGGTGCGGCAGAACGGGGACTGCGCCTACCTCTACCTGCTCTCCGCCCCGCAACACGTCGCTCAACCGCCAGGAGCTGCAGCGGGAGCGGCAGCTTCGGATGCTGGCGGGTGAGAGCTGCTGGGCCCACCGCGGCTGGCCGAGGTTGTGGCCGAGCCCTCTGAGTCCCGCGGCCTGCAGTCAGGGTCTCCCACCCACGGGCCTCGCCCCAGGACAGGCTGTGCTGCCCGGGAGCGAGGTTAGAGACGCCTTTGCAGCACCGCTGGGCCCAGGAGCCGGGTCAGTCCTGGCTCTGGTGCTTGTTTGCTGGGTGGCTTGGCACACGCGCTTCCTGTCTCTGCCTTTCCGTTTTCCAAAGCTGCACATTGAATTCCCTGATCCTGACAGTGAGGACAGAGGACCCCAAGCTGGGCTGCCTCCCCCCCATTCCAAAAGGAAAAGATCCCTAAGTCCCTTGGTACCCCCTGGAACTCTACTTTCTTTTAAAGGAAACAGGGCCAGCGTGGTCCAGAGCAGACAGGGCGCTTGCCTTGTAGGCAGACGAACTGGGCTCAACCTCCAGCATCCCAATAGGGTCCCCTCACTGCGAGTGATCCCTGAGCACAGAGCTCCACTGGGTGTCACGCCCAAATAAAAAATAAAAAATAAAACTAAAGCTAATAAACAGAGAAGTTCCCCTCCAGTTGCTGCTAACACCCCCACCATCTACGCTGAATTTTCCAGTCCTCTCTTGAGGTGCTTATATTCACTTTAGGAAACACTGAGAATTTGTTCTAAAGTTCATTTATTTTTTCTTTGCACCCTGTGATGCTCAGGGGACCGTAAGGGATGCTGCGGATTGAACCCAGGATGGCCGCATGCAAGGCAAACACCCTGTACTATTGCTCCAGTTCCAAAGCTTAAACATTTTTTCTTGTTCCAAAGTTTAAACTTATTCCAAAGTTAAACTTTTTTTTTTTAATTTTTGAAACAGACTAAGTGGTGCTCAGGGTCCACTCCTGGCTCTGTGCTCAGGGTCCACTCCTGGCTCTGTGCTCAGGGTCCACTCCTGGCTCTGTGCTCAGGGTCCACTCCTGGCTCTGTGCTCAGGGTCCACTCCCTGGCTCTGTGCTCAGGGATCACTCCTGGCTCTGTGCTCAGGGATCACTCCCTGGCTCTGTGCTCAGGGTCCACTCCTGGCTCTGTGCTCAGGGATCACTCCTGGCTCTGTGCTCAGGGATCACTCCTGGCTCTGTGCTCAGGGCTCACTCCTGGCTCTGTGCTCAGGGTCCACTCCTGGCTCTGTGCTCAGGGATCACTCCTGGCTCTGTGCTCAGGGTCCACTCCTGGCTCTGTGCTCAGGGATCACTCCTGGTGGCGCTTAGGCCACCGTATGTGGTGCCAGGCTTAGCTGCATCTAAGACAAGGATTTTAACCCACTGTACTATCTCTTCTGCCCCAAGACCCATAGTTTTAATGTCCTAAATGTGCTAGTTGCATGAAGTAATGTAATAAAATTATTCCCCCTTTTTTTTTTGGGTCACATCCAGCGATGCTCAGGGTTACTCCTGGCTCTGCACTCAGGAATTACTCCTGGCAGTGCTCAGGGGACCTTATGGGATGCTGGGATGGAACCCAGGTCGACGCGTGTGCAAGGCAAATGCCCTACTTGCTGGACTATCCCTCTGGCCCCGGTCCTGTCTTTTTTTAAGAAGATAGGGGCCAGAGCAGGCAGGGCGTTTGCCTTGCATGCGGGTTCAATCCTGGGCATCCCATATGGTCCCCCTCGTACTGCCAGAAGTAATTCTTGAGTGAGAGCCAGGAATAACCTCTGAGCATTGCTGAGTGTGACCCCCAAAAAATAGATATAATTGTTTATGAGTGACATCATGTTTGCAATTTACTCTCAAAACAGTTCAGATAAAAATTTTATATGTAGGGGCCGGAGGCGATAGCCCAGCGGGTAAGGCGTTTGCCTTGCATGCGGCTGGCCCATGCCGGCCCGGGTTCGATCCCGGCATCCCATATGGTCCCCCGACGACTGCCAGGAGTAATTCCTGAGTGCAGAGCCAGGAGAAACCCCTGAGCATTGCTGGGTGTGACCCAAAAAATCCCAAAAAAAAAATTTATATGTATATAAAATCATATAAGCTATATGTGTATGTTATATTTATATGCATATAAATAATAAATTTTCATATTTATGTATGATTATATCCTTGTATAATCACAGACTTTATATGCATATAAAATTAATCCCTGTACTACAAGCACCTACCCCCCCAATTATTAGCTCTTGTTGGGATCTTCCAGCCCTCACAGGCTCTCTAGCAAAGCCCTTCGGGCCTCCGCGTCTCAGCCCCTCGGCCTCCAGAGCCTTTGGGTTCAGGCTGCCCTGACGGGGCCTTAAAGACGATTTGATTCCTTTCTCTCTTTCTTTTCGGCCAGATGTTTCCTGTGAATGGATTCAAGTTCTGCCTTGTGTCCTTTAGGTCTTGGGATCCTATCTTGTTTTTTTGGGAGGTTCTTTTGATGTTTGCTTTGGGGCCGCACCCAGTGACACGCAGGAGTTACTCCTGGTTCTGCACTGAGGGGCCACGCCTGGTAGGCTCAGGGCACCGCATTGGGTGCCGGGGTCCTGGTGTGCAAGGCAAGTGCCCTGACTGCTGTGCTATTGCTCAGGCCCCTTGCGGTCCTATTTTAAGGCAGAGATCTGGGTTTCTGGACCAGGCCCAGTGAAGGTCAGGGGTCACTGCCCTGCCAGAGGACCACGTGAAGCAGGGGCGAACTTAGGCCATGGGTGTGGCCCGCCGTGTCTGTGGCAGAGACACGGGAGCCAGCTTGGAGGGAGCCTGGGCTTGACCTAAGGGGCGCTAGCAGGACCAGCGGAGGCCAGGCAGGAGGGGTGGCCCTGGGGAAAGGGTGAGGGACACTCAGCTCAGTGTCCACCTTCACCCCTTCCCCCAGACCTGGGTTTTAAGGACCTCATGCTGCAGCCACGGGGCCCCCTGGAGACAGCGGCGCCCGGAAGCCCGGAGCTGTGCAGGAACCAGCCCGTGGGCAGCCGGACCCCACGCCCGATCCTGTCCCGGTAAGCCGCTGGGGTGCTGAGTGTGGTGCCCCCGGGACCGGCGCCCCGCCCGTCAGCTCACCGCCCCTCTGCCCCCAGGTGGGCTGGCAGTGCCCGGGCTGCACCTTCATCAACAAGCCCACGAGGCCTGGCTGTGCCATGTGCTGCGGGCACGGCCCGAGGCCTACCAGGTCCCGGCCTCCGTACCAGCCCGACGAGGGAGGAACGGCTGCGCCTGGCGGGCGAGGAGGAGGCACTGCGCCAGTACCAGCAGGTGGGCGCCATGGACCCCGGCCACGCAGCCGCGGACTGGCCCGGGAGGAGGCCTAGGCCAGGAAGGGAGGCTCCTCGGCGCCGGCTGCTTTGTGCTCCTGACCACGTGACCGCTCCTGACTGTGACCCGCCCTCCCAGGAGCTGCTCCTCCTGGCGCTGAGACGCCGCCCTTGCTCTGACCTCCCCACTGCGCCCCAGTGCCGGAAGGTGACCCCACACTAGCGGTGGCTTTCACCACGCCCCTATCTGCCACCCCATGCCTCCGTCTGTGGCTTGGTTTCTGCTCCTCCTGGACTGTCCTCGCCCTCCCTGACCCCACCTGTCTCTGGCTGTGGCCGGCCCCTGACTCTCTAAGACCCCCGCCCCCTCCTCTGGGCTGGCCAGGCTCCCGTTCCTGGTCCCTCTGCCACCCTGGCCGCACCCCCACCTCTGCTAGCCTGATCCCCACCGTCTCTGCTGTCCTTTCCTGACCCCAGGGATGTGACCCCGCCCCGTGTCCGGCCTGGCCCGGCCACCCCTCCCGCAGAAGTTCTGCTCTGCCCAGTGCCCTGCCCTGCCCCTGGCCCTGCCCCCTCCTGCCCCACCCACCCCCGACCCTGACCTGCGCCCCGCGGCCGCCCCGTCTGCCCAGCGGAAGCAGCAGCAGCAGGAGGGGAACTACCTGCAGCACGTGCGACTGGACGAGCGGAGCCTGGTGCTGAACACGGAGCCCAGCGAGTGTCCCGTGTGCTACGCGGTGCTGGCGCCCGGCGAGGCGGTGGTGCTGCTGAGTGTCTGCACGCCTTCTGCAGGTGTGTCGCTGGGCTGGGCTGGGCTGGGCGCCCGCGTCCCCGGCACCCGGTGCAGGCCTTGGGCTCAGGTGTTGGGCTGCAGAGTAGCCTCCGCTCTCCGCCGGCCGGGCGTGCCATCAGCCGCCAGAGCCCCATCCCCTGCGCTCGTGTCCCCCAGCCCGCTCCACTGCTCTGGTCCCCCAAACCCTTGGGGCCATCCCCTGAGCTGCCCCTCCATCAGAGCTCCCCACATGGTAGAACTGTGTGGGCAGCCCCTGGCAGGACCTGTAGGCCTGGGGCAGAGCGAACAGGAAGGTCAGTGGAGTTGCCCCTTGGAGCCGGGAGGTGGGAGCTAGTGGCCTGGAGGGAGACGACCCTTGAGTTGACTGCGTGCGTGTGTGGGGTGTTGCAGCCGCTCTGCATGCGGAGGGATGTGGGGGTGGGGGAGCGAGTCACCAGGGCTTCTGCAGGGAAGGGCTCAGGTCAGGGTCAGAGAACAAGGTGGCTGAGTTGTGAATGGACACGGGAGCTCGGAGTTGGCTCCTGTGGCCCTTTGCGGGCCCTGGGCCCCTGAGCAGTGGGGTGGGCAGGGGTGGAGGCTCTGCTCTGGTGTGGGACTGGGACTCGGGAGGTTTTGAGAAGCACCTGAAGTCGGGTCCTACCTGGTGGGGCTGGTGGGTCTCACAGTACAGGGGACGGGGCTCAGATGAACTGACTCCCCCGCCGCTCCCCAGGGAGTGTCTACAGGGCACCATCCGCAACAGCCAGGAGGCGGAGGTCTCCTGCCCCTTCATCGACAACACCTACTCGTGCTCGGGCAAGCTGCTGGACAGAGAGATCCGCGCGGTGAGGCCTGCGGGGATAAGATCTGCCAGGGCCGGGGGCTGGCCTCTGTCCAAGAGCCTTTCCTGGCTGGGGCGTTGGGGTCCAGGCACTGGGCAGGACAGGATTTGGGGGGAAGTGGCTTGTAAAGGAGGATAGTGAAGTGTTTAAAAGTGGGGAATTGGGGCTGGAGCGACAGCACAGCGGGGAGGGCATTTTCCTTGCACGTGGCCGACCTGGGTTAGATCCCTGGCATCCCATATGGTCGCCCAAGCACAGCCAGAAGTAATTCTTGAGAGCAGAGTCAGGAGTAACCCCTGAGCATCCCTGGGTATGACAACATACATACATACATACATACATACATACATACATACATACATACATACATACACACACATACATACATTCATACATGCATGCATGAAAGTGGGGGCTCTGGGGCCGGAGAGATGTAGAGCGGTAGGGAGCTTGCTTTGTACATGACCAACCCGGCCTTGACCCTCAGCATCCATATGGTCCCCTGAAGTCTCAGGAATGATCCCTGAGCACAGAGCCAGGAGTAACCCCTAAGTATTATTGGATGTGCTCCAAAAACAATACAGGTGGAGCCTTGTAAGCCGGAGGAATAGCACAGCCCCTCTAGGGCGGCACATGGCCAACCTGGGCTTGACCCGGCACCATATACGGTCCCCCAAACCCTCCAAGGAGTGATCACTGCCGATGTGGCCCCAGAACAAAAAATACAGAGGGGGGCTCTGGGGTCACCTGGCTCAGGTAGCCTCAGGTAAGAGCCCAGGAGGAGCGGTGCTGGGCTTGCGTGCAGATGGCGTGTGAGTGGTTGAGGGGTCTTGGTGGGGGCCGAGTGGGACTGAACCTGGGCCTCCTGATGCCGAGTTGGCTCCAGCCTCCGGAGGTGTCTCCACCCCCTTTTATTTTGTCTTAAAAAAGTGTTGCTGCTTTTAATTGGTGTCAGGAAAGCTTTTTTTTGGTTAATTTTTAAAATCTTTACTTAACGTAAATTACAAAATTGTTCACAACACAGTTGCTTGAGGTATTCAGTATGTCAGCACCAATGTGCCCTTGCTACCACTGAGGTCCCATTTCCCTCCCACCCCTCCAAGCCTGCTCCCTTAGCAAGCACTAGTTAATGTACTTTATATTGCTTATTACAACATACATCTCGTAAGGACGGTATATCAGTATTGTAGCAGCTGTGCACTCCAGGAACTCCAAAATCTTTAACGGGATAACAAAGTTGGAGTTAAATTTTTAACTGGGTGTTGGCTGTGGGTTGTGGTCATGACAGCTGGCTTTCCGGTGGAATGAGAGGCGGGGAGGAGCCCAGTCCCGGCTCTGAAAGTCTGGAGATCCCAGTCACAAAACCCACATACCACAGTTTTTCAGCAGCTCAATTTTTAGTGGAGCTCGTCTGAGCAGTGGCGTCGGCCCAGCCCCATTTTTAACCAGGTCTAAGTGGGCATTAAGTGTGTCGAATACACTGTGTCACTGTGTCCATCACTGGACAGTGGCTCCATCAGAGCCGTCCCCACCTCTGTCTCAGGGCCACTTATTCTCTTTCTCCCCCCTGCCCCTTCCTTGGTTGTTGCTGAGGTGACTTGGCTGTGGGTCTTGCAACTGCTCATGGTTGTCAGTGTGTGTGGCCACACACCCTGCTGCAGTGCCGGGGGCTCAGGAAGGGTCGGAATGGGCCTGGCTCTTGGGTGCCTGTGGGGTCGGACCTCCCGGCCTGACACGGGCTTAGTGTGAGTGAGTCCCACCCTGCACTACCCATGTCAACACTCTCAAATGGGTGTTTCACGGTGGTCAGGTGTGGGTGTGGTCAGGTGGTGGCACATGTGAGGCCCCGAGTTTAATCCCCGGCTGTGTTGGGTGGGAGAGGGGGTCCCCCACCACTACCAAAAGTACGAGAAAGAAGGAAAGAGGCTGCAGCTTGGGTGGGGTTTACGGGCTGGTGGTGGGCGCCCAGTGCTCACGGCCGCTGTGGGGTGTGGTAGCTGCTGAGCCCCGAGGACTACCAGCGCTTCCCTGGACCTGAGCGTCTCCATTGCTGAGAAGCGCAGCTCCTGCAGTTACCACTGCAAGACCCCCGACTGCAAGGGCTGGTGCATCTTCGAGGACGACGTCAATGAGTTCACCTGCCCCTGTGCTTCCACACCAACTGCCTGCTCTGCCAGGTGGGTGCGGAGACCCGGCTGTTCCCCCAGCGCTGTGCCCAGGAAGGAAGCGGGGAACCCTGGCTTCACTGCCAAGACTCAGCTCCGTGTCAGGAGAGTCTGAGCCTGCACTGAACCTGAGCCCAACCCAGAGAGCACACCCTGCCTCAGCCTGGCCGCGCCCTGCCTGGCCTGCGTGCCCATGCTGGCCCCAGCCTTTCTCCAGAATGATGCCACACCTTAGGCCAAACCCTGACCCCAGCATTGCTCCTGCGGTCTCTGGCTGAGCTGGTCACAGCCTCAGCCAGCTCTGTCTCCATGTGTGGACTTGTAACCCCAGAAGGATCTGCCAGGAGACATGAGGGGATTACTCACGGGCTCCGAGGGCCAAGCACTTTGCATGCAGGACTCCAGGTTTGATCCCTGCACACCGCGTGCTCTTCTTAGCACCGCTGGGATGAGGCCCCTAGCGCTGAGCTGCCCCGGCCCTACTGGAAGTGACTCAAAATAAAAAAGGATAAATTATTATTATGTGGGGCTGGAGTGTTAGCACAGCAGGCAGGGCCTTTGCCTTGCACACGGCCGACCTGAGTTTGATCCCTGGCATCCTATATGGGATGAGCACCATCAGGAGTAACTCTGGGTGTGACCCAAAAAGAAAAATACGTTATGTGATGCTCCTGGCCTCCCTTCCTTGGCCTCAGTGTCCTCTGTAAAATGGGTGAATGGGGCTGGAGTGATAGCACAGCGGGTAGGGCGTTGCCTTGCACGCAGCCGACCTGGGTTCGATCCCCGGCATCCCATATGGTCCCCTGAGCACCGTCAGGAGTAATTCCTGAGTGCAGAGCCAGGAGTAACCCCTGAGCATCGGGTGTGACCCCAAAAATAAAAAAAAGTAAAAGAAAAAAATAAACAAAATGGGTGAATGGGTTACATACATGATGTCTAGGTTCTTTTCCAACCTGGAGAAACCCATGTTCTCTCCTAAACATGTATTACTTTCTCTTTTCTCCCTTCACATTTGTCTAAATTCTTTTTGTCGTTAGTGGTTGATGGTGATGATTTTGGGTCACATCCAGCTGTGCTCAGGAATTACTCCTGGCTCTGTATTCAAGATTACTCCTGGCAGTGCTTGGAAGACCACATGGGGTGAAGGATCAAACTTGGATCAGCTATATGCAAGCCCCAGAAAATTGAAAGTTTCTTTTTTTTTTCTCTCTTTTTTGGGTTATACCCAGTAATACTCCTGACTCTGCACTCAGGAATTACTCCTGGTGGTGCTCAGGGGACCATATGGGATACTGGGGATTGAACCTGGGTTGGCTGTGTGCAAGGCAAATGCCCTACCCGCTGTGCTGTCGCTCTTGCCCAAATTCATTTAAACAAACAAACAAATAAATAAATGAAGTTTGGTGGTCAGGAGCCCAGCAGGGAGGGCATTGCCTCGTACACAACCAACTCAGATTCAATCCCTGGTATCCCACGTGGTCTTCCAAATGCCACCAGCTGCAGTTCTTGAGAGCAGACCCAGGAGTAATTCCTGAGGCTTGCCAAGGTGTGGCCCCAAAAACCTAAAATAAAAGACATCTAGATGTAGTTAGTACGAGCCCCTCTGGCTCCTGGCGTCATCATCCCTTGGAAACCCTCCCACCTCGAGCCCCCGACCCCCTGCAGGCCATCCACGAGCAGATGAACTGCAGGGAGTACCAGGACGACCTGGCCTTGCGCGCCCAGAACGACGTGGCCGCGCGGCAGACGACGGAGATGCTGAAGGTGAGGCAGGGCTGGGCGTGAGCGGGGCTGTGAGGGCTGCAGGGGAGGGGCGGTGGGGCCCGAGGGAAGTGGGGGCGAGCTGCAGGAAGTGCCTGTGGGGACTGCAGCCTGGGCTGGGCTGAGCAGCCAAGGGGAGCCACCCCGCCATGCCGAGGGGTGGCCGGCAGCTGCTGCCCTGTGGAGGGGCCTCGCGGTGCCGCAGCCCGGCCCCCGCCCAGGTCAGCGTCTGCCCCACTCCAGACCATGCTGCAGCAGGGCGAGGCCATGCACTGCCCGCAGTGCCAGATCGTGGTGCAGAAGAAGGGACGGCTGCGACTGGATCCGCTGCACCGTCTGCCACACGGAGATCTGCTGGGTCACCAAGGGCCGGCGCTGGGGCCCGGCGGTGAGTGCTGGCAGCTGGGGCGGCCAGTGTCGGGGAGGAGAGGACTCTCGGCCTGGCACCTGGCCTACCACCTGCACTTCGCGCGGCTTCATGAGGACAGAACCGTGTGTGTCGGTCTGGGGGCTAGACCCGGCGGCCCGAGGGGGACGCGCGTGGTGCTGAGGGAGCCGCAGCCTCCTGCGTACTAAGCCTGCGCCACGCAGCCGGCTCCCAGGCCTGTCAGTAACTTTATTTGATTTGCTTTTTGGGTCACACGTGATGCTCAGGGGGTTACTCCTGGCTCTTCACTCAGGAATTATTCCTGGTGGTTTTTGGGGGACCATATGGGATGCCGGAGATTGAACCCGGGTTGGCCGTGTGCAAGGCAAACGCCCTACCTGCTGTGCTATTGCTCTGGCCCCCAGGGGTCACTCTTGACAGTTCTGGGGACCCAGATTGCAGTGGCCCTAATAAGTATGGTGCGTTGGGAGTGTCAGTGGGTACACGCATTTCCCGCATTTTCTATGGCTACTTTGGCACTGCAAAGGCAAAGCCTCCATGACCACCTGCTCTGCCTAAGCTGACCAGCCACCACGGGAGCCCTATAGGGCAGAGGGCCAACCTGGTGGCTCAGTATTGTCCACACTGCTGCTGCTCACCTTGACCTCCCTCTGTTTGGAGAAATCAAGGAGCCCCTCTGTTGGGAGCGGGGGTCTCTCGGCGGGCCCAGGGTGGGTGCTCTGCTTCTGTGACCCTGACTACTGCTCTGACCTTTTCTTCCCGCCTTCTAGGGTCCAGGAGACACCAGTGGGGGCTGTCGCTGCCGTGTGAATGGGGTTCCCTGCCACCCCAGCTGTCAGAACTGCCACTGAGCCAAGGCTGACCCTGTGGGGCTGGGCCTCGACCCTCACCTCTTCTCTGGCCCTCTGGACATCCCAGCACCTGACTGAGGCCAGGTGGACAGCCCCGTGCACCTGGACAGAGGCAGGGCAGGAAGTGGCACTGCAGGCGCCCCACTGGAGCCGAATCTCCCCGGTGCCTTGGCCCTTCCCTGGGCTGGCCGGCCAGCCCCTCTTCTCTTCTCTGCAGCGCTCCTCCTTCCCCTGCCCCAGCCCGAGGCCTGCGCAGCTCTGAGCTCCTGTCCGCCTTCTCTCTGCAGAACACGGAACCCTTAGCTCTCTGCGAGTGAGCTTTTTGGGGGCAACTTCTCTGCCTTGGCCATCGGTCAGAGGCCTGACCTTAGAATCGCTGCTAATTCTGTTCAGAGCCAGGCGGGAGACCTGGCGGTTCTCAGAACACAGCCTGTCCCTCCGGCCTGTGTGTCTCCCTTTGCCGCCATCATAAACCAACTAAACAGCTTCTGAGGAAGGGCTGAGTGTGGTCTCTGAGGGGTGTGGGAGGGGGGCACATGGTGGGGAAATTCACAGACAGGTGGCAGCTGCAAAACAGAGCTCAACGCCTCTGGGACACCAGAGATTGGAAATCTCGAGCATTTGCTTGCAGGCTGCGTGCAAGGCAGACATTAGACATCCTCTGCACTCCAGACCATCCTCCTCAGTGGGAGAACGAGGCTGTCAGCCTTGATGCCGCGAGGCAGCCCGGCCCGGCGTGAGTGGCCTGCTGTTGGGCCCCGCATGGCGAGCTGGCATTGCTGAGTCCGCCAAGTCAGCACCCACGGCGGTGGCTCTGGACTCGGGCCCTGGCTTTCGCTTCCCTCCTGCCTCTCCACGCGTGGGCCTCTGTTGGGGGAGAAGGTCAGCGTAGGCGAGTCAACACAGTGTTCATTAATCCCCACTCTGTGCTCAGGAATTAATAAAGCATGGCGGCTGGAGAGAGCAGAGGCTAAGGTGCTCGCTTCAGATCCAGTTTGATCGCTGGCACTGCATATGGCTCCCCCGAGCCTTGCCAGGAGTAAGTCCTGAGCATAAGAGAAGCGAATAAGGCATGGGCTGGGATATCCACTTTGGCACGGCCCATCCTCACCTCTGAACCCCAAGTTCCCTACTACTGACATGCCCATTGCATCTGTGCTGACTGCCCCTCCCCATGCCCACCAGCACTGTTCCTGGGCTCTGCTGACCGGAACCCCCTTACGATGGGTGGGATTTACGGTTCTCTGCTCAGCTCCTCTAAGTCCTGGCGGTACCTCCCGACTCTCCCACACCACAAGGGAGGCAGATTCTGCTGATTCTAGACTGCCCAGAATTAGCAGCAGACCCGTAAGCTAAGGGCTGTGGCACCGTGTCCACCACACTGGGCTGTCTCATTCACCATCCTGCCGAGTCAGCTAAGAGTTCCCCCCCGGTTCAGTCACAGAACTCGGAAGACACCTTAGGTTCACTCATGCCTTCCCGGGCCCGACTCAAGGAGCCAAGCGGGAGAGATGCATCAGGGGGAAGCATTTAGTGTTGATGCCCTCCCAGCACCTCTCATAAGCCAGAAGCCCTGGGCTCTTCTGAGGACCCTAGAGAGATCAGGCTCCAACACCCTCGCCCCTTGCATGAGACCAGCATGGAGTTCTCACTTGGTCTTTCCGGAGTGGTGCCCATCTACCAAAAAAGACTCCTAAAGTTACTTAGAAATGCCACAGGACTCATTGGTCCAAGTCGAGATTAATGGGTATACCGATCTGGCTGAAATCTCTGGGGTGCCCTCCGAGGGGGGGAGCACATCCTGGCGAAGCCCCAACAGACAGCCATAGCCCACAGCTGCTGCTACACCAAAGGCCCCATTCTACCTTGTCATGGGTATTGTCACTTATCTTCCCATTGTCCAGCGATTGCTCAAACAGGCGCCAGTAACGTCTCCATTCATTGGGAATGAGGTCCATTATTGTTACTTTTTTTTTTTTTTTTTTTTTTTTGGGTCACACCGGCGACGCTCAGGGGTTACTCCTGGCTCTGAACTCAGGAATTACCCCTGGCGGTGCTCGAGGGACCATATGGGATGCCAGATGCTCGAACCCGGGCCGGACAGGCCAGGCCGGCCGCGTGCAAGGCAAACGCCCTACCCGCTGGGCTGTCGCCCGGCCCCCTTTTTAAAAATTTTTTATTATTATTATTTTTTTTTTTTTTTTTGGCTCACACCCGGCAATGCTCAGGGGTTTCTCCTGGCTCTGCACTCAAGAATTACTCCTGGCGGTGCTCAGGGGACCATATGGGATGCCGGGGATCGAACCCGGCCAGCATGGGCCAGCCATGTTCAAGGCAAACGCCCTACCCGCTGGGCTATCACTCGGCGCGATTATTGTTACTATTTTTGACATATCAAAAACACCACAGAGGGCTGGAGCTATAGCCCAGCGGGTAGGGCGTTGTTCCTTGCACGACCGGCCTGTGCCGGCCTGGGTTCGATCCCCGCAATCCCATATGGTCCCCCAGGCATCGCCAGGAGTGGTTCCTGAGTGCAGAGCCAGGAGTAACCCTGATCGCCTGGTGTGACCCAAAAAGCAAAAAAACAAAAACAAAAACACCACAGGTAGCTTGCCAGGCTCTGCCGTGGCTCTGGGTTCATCCCAGGGGATCCAGGCTTTTTCTATGTCAGACCATCAACCATCCAGGGCCCATGAGGCAGAGCCCTGGGGGTGCAGGCAAGCCTGTCTCCTGTCTGCCACCTGCCCGACGCAGCCGGGCACCGCAGTCACACCTGCAACACCTCGAGGGGTGGAAGGATAATCTCTGCAGAGACTGCAAACCATGAAAATCCCATGTGCACGCTGGCTTCCAGGCCGAGAACTCTGGTGTGTCCTGGGGTGGGGATGAGCATCCTGCCGCCAGAGTTCCGGCAGTCCCAGCAGCCGCTCCAGCAATCCACAGCCACTGCCTCCTTAGTCAAAGCCCACCACGCAGCTGCATCTGAGCCGAGCAACACCTCCGAATTCCCACAACACTGACATGCCAGTAGGTGCACACTAAGCTGGAAAGAACAACACAGAAGCTGACTCAACCCAGTGATCAGATGCAACATTCTGGTGCCTCCGCTGCAAGCTCATCTACTGGCCCAGCTTCAAAGGCTCGTGATTACATTTCAAAAGAGATCAATCAACCACCTGCAATGATTTCTTGGGAACACCAGTCCTGGCTGAGATGTCGGGGGAAGACCCTGGGAGGGGATAGGCTAAGTCCCCTCCCTGAGGAAGGCCCGGCAGCCGCACTCACACCCCAACAGCTGCCATAATGCCTACGGGTCAGATTGAGCTCTGCAGAGACACCAAACTGCCCATAATTCCAGGTACATGTTTTTTTAGGGACTGACAACTCCGGAGTTTTCTTGCAGTGGTGGTGGGTGCGGTTCCCTGCACCTTCCTAGTCCCCCTGACAGCCACACCCGTATTCCACCAACACCATCCAAACTCACTCACTGCCCAGTGACATAGTCCTCATATCCCAGTAGGAGCACACCAGACTGGATGGGAATATAATAAAGCCAACTAGGCTTGATTAACAAAAACATTACCACAGAAAATCAATCCTGCAACGACAGCTTAGTAAACCCTCAGACAAGAACTTATTGTCCCCATGGTGAAATACAATAATTTTCACAATTTTTTAAATAATTCTATTAAACATTTGAGATGAGAGCCTACTACAGAGTATACCACCTGCACGGCAGAGCCTGGCAAGCTACCTGTGTCGTATTTGATATGCCAAAAAACCAGTAACAATTATAGACCTCATTCCCATGACCTTCGTGTTTCTGGAGGGAGCAGATGCCCTTGGGCTACACTAGCATGTGACAGGACGTATAGAGATGTTACTGGTGCCTGCTCGAGCAAATCGATGAACAACGGGAAGACAAGTGACAAGTGATTAACCATTTGATGGAAACAAACTATAAAATAAGTGATTGTGGGTTAGCTATGAGGGTAGGCTTGAGGGATGGTTGGGAAAATGGGGACAATGGTGGAGGGAAGGTCATAGAGGTGGGATGGGGTTGGAATACGGAATGCCTGTGAAAATTGCATAACTTTGTAAACTTTGTAAATGACAGTGAAAGTGTGTGGGTGGGACAGTAACACAGAAGGCTCAACTAGCAACAAGCAGCTTACTTAAATGACAAACAAGGTTTTAATGACCCCATGGTGAGACAGAACAATTTTTCACAAATTTTCTCTTACTGAAGAAGTTTTCGATAGTTCTATTAGTCATTTGGTTGTAACAAGTCATAGAAAATAAATTATTATGTGCCTGTAATGGGGGTGGCTTTGGGGGGTAGTTGAGAAAATGAGGTCACTCAGTGGTGGGATTGTAGTTGGAACATTGAAAGCCCGTAACAACTGTATTGTGAGCCGGATTGTAAACCAATAAATAAAACAAGTAAATAAAAGGGGGTGGCTGGAGCAATAGCACAGCAAGTAGGGCATTTGCCTTGAATGCGGTCAACCTGGGTTCAATCCTTGGGATCTCATATGGTCCCCTGAGCACTGCCAGGAGTGATTTCTGAAAGCAGACCCAAGATTAACCCCTGAACAATTGTTGGGTGAGAACCCAAATGTGGGGGGAAAAACCCAACTCCAAACAAATAGCCCCAGGAGGGCCAAGGACACAGCTCAACAGGCTAGCACAGCTTACACATGAGAGGTGGGGTTTCATCAAACATGGTCCCCCAACACTGCCAGAACAACTCTCTAATACAGAATTGGGAGTAGCCTTTAAGCTCTATCTGATATGGCCCAAGAACAAAGACAAAATTTCATAGCTAGGGGACTGGAAACAAACGAAGGCCGGAAAGATAGTACAGGACTTAGGGCACTTGTCTTGTATACAGCGACTCAAGTTTTTTCTCTTTTTTTTTTGGAGGGGTCATACCTAGCAATACTCTGAGGTTATTTCTGGCTCTGTACTTAGGAATTGCTCCTGCAGTGCTCAGGGACCCCGTATGGGATGCCTGGGATCAAACCTGTGTCGGCTGCGTGCAAGGCAAATGCCCTCCCTGCTGTGCTATCGCTCTAGCCTCAGCAAATCAAGTTCTAGCATAGGCACTAAATACGGCGCCCAAGCCCACCCAGAGGGATCTCTGAGTGCAAAGCCAGGAGTAACCCCTGAGCACAGTGGCCTTCAAACCAAACCCCCAACCACAAGACAAAGTCTACATATCACACGTACCCTTCCTTCACTGTTTCAAGTATTACAAATATTCTTAACCATCAACATGTATGGAATGCGGCCAGAGCACTGACAACAACTCTGCCAGCACCGCCCTGGGCAGCTTCAGCAAACCTGCCCTTGGGCCCAGAAAGTATCACACATCCCAGACAACACAGTTTCCACCGGGCCAGATGCATCCAAGTCAAAGGCCACAGCACCCGAGCCTTTGTCGGGCTCCTATACTGAGCAGCTAGGAGCGTGGCTGACTGGTGACTGCCCAGCAAATGGCTCCCGACAGCTCCCTTGCGGACAGAGATGACATGTGGCGCCTCGGGGGTATCCAGGTCCAGCATCAGCCCCTATAGTCACTGTCACCCCCAGAACAACGCATGAGAAACAGAATAATCGGGTTCCCCCCAGACTACTGGGAACACCCCTCTGATACTTACCTGTGAGCAGAAGCAGCAATGGGAGCCACATGTCCTGGGGCAGGCGGAAACAGGCTGGCCGGGCTAGTCAGGGTCCTGGGACAGGTAGCCCGCGGGCCAGGTGGCGCACAGCAGAGGACAGGGACATGAGGCTTAGTAAGCACATATGGCTGTTTATTTCATAGAGGGCTCTGTACAAAACATTTACACGTGTTCTTTACAGAAAGGTAAACCAGCTGAAAGTAAAGATAGTGCTCTCTTCGGCAGGGAAGAATCGTGGACGTCAGAAAAGCTGTAAAACAAACGGACTTTCTCCTTTGGCCACAGCAGAAGCAAATGCTACCTGCTGCCTGGGTCTGAGGCGGCGGCCTCGGGACCCTGAATGCCTCCTTCACCCCTTCCCTCCCTTCCTTCAGTCCAGACAGGGGGCCTGGGCCCGGGGCGGAAGGCTGGAGGGCGTGGCCGCGGCCATTTGTAGAGATAAGAGACAGGAGGACAAACGTGGAGTGCGAGCATGGACTGCAATGCAGCAGCAGCCCTGGGCCCGGAGAATCCGCTTGCTGACCCCACAGCCAGTGACCTCACGCTCCCTCGGGAGGGTACCCGTCACTCGGAGAGAGCTGGTTTCTAAAGTGCTTCACGGACTTCCGTGTCGACACCCCCTCCTGACCGCTCTGCACTGGCCGGCTGGCCCTGCTCTGTGCTGCGGTCATGTGGGAGGCGGGAGTCCTGGGGTGGTGGGCGGAGTGCTCCCGGCAGCTCCCCTTCAGAAAGATCTGCCAAGAGAACTTTGCCCAGGAAGACCAGGGAAAGGAGAGGATACGGCTGCTGCAACTGGAGGCCTCGAGTCTTTAAAGCAGCAGAAGGCACTTTTTTTCCCCCTAAGCCAGAGTTCATCTGAAACAAATCTGGCTTCGCTCACAGGGAGCAGGTGTCCTGGAAGGAATGAGTGATCTGTCTTGTTCCCTAAGTCCTGGGGAGCCCGCGGCAGCTCGTCAGGTGGTGGAGTGTCCTTTCTGGTTACGGACGGGTCCCCAACAAGATTTCCAACCAGGAAGGAGAGACCAGTCATTAAGGAAATAAATCAACCCCAAAAAAAAAAAAAAAAAAAAAGCAGCCAAGGCAGTGAGTGGTGTCCGTGCAGGGGTAGAAGAGATGATTTGAGGAAATGGGAAGGAAGGAAGGGAGGGAGAGGAGGAGGGAGAGAAACTGAAAAAGCTGCGGGCACTTTGGGAAGGGTAGGGATGTTTTACAAAGAGCAACTCTGGCTAAGTAAAATGTCGAAAGAACTGAAAGGAAAGAAAAGTTCACAGTGGGGTCAAGCAACAGTACAAGTTCACATGAGGGAAACCCAGCTTCGATCCCGGCATCCCATATGGTTCCCCTGAGGCACTACCAGGAGTACTTCCTCTGTGCAGAGCCAGGAGTAACTGTGCATCTCCAGGTGTGACTCCAAAACAAACAAAAAACCAGAGACTGGAGTGAGAGCACAGCAGGTAGGAAAGTTGCCCTGCATGCGGCCAACCTGGGTCTAATCCCCAGCATCCCATATGAACTACACACTGCCAGGAGCAATTCCTGAGTGCAGAGCCAGGAATAACCTGTGAGCATCACTGGCTGTGGCTCCAAAACAAAACATAATCCAGAACCTCAGAGTGGCAGTACCTCCTGCTTCTGAGATCTACAGAAACTCTTTGCCTTGCACGCGGCTGACCTGGGTTCGATCCCCAGCATCCCATATGGTCCCCAAGCACTGCCAGGAGTAATTCCTGAGCGAAGAGCCAGGAGTAACCCCTGAGCATCGCTGTGTGTGACCCAAAAAAAGCAGAAAAAAAAAAGAAGGTACTTACATCTTAGGTGTATATTAGTCTGAAAAACAGTAATAACTTTTATGAGCAATGTCATATGGCTGTGGAAAATAATATGGGGGGGGAGAAAAGGAAAAGATGGGGGGGGGAACAACAGGCAAAATCAATCTATGTGTCGGCTCTACAATTAACATTCCTTCCCATCTGGCTGGAAATGCCCAAGCGAGTTCTAGGCTGAAAGTAAGTTCACCTAGTTCACACTTCCTTCAATTTGGACCAGCAAAAGGAGCAGCTTCCGAGAGGGACCCTCTGGTTCCGGGTGAGCACCCCCTGCCCCAGGCTTTGTTCTGAAATCTCACTTCTTTGGCAAAGCTCCTGCCCTCACTGTCTGGCTCACGCAGACAGAACAGGAGGAGCCGTGAGGAGGGCGCTCAGTGGGCCGGCTTCCTCACCACTGGGCGCAGAGGGCACCAAACACAGCTGGGCGCTGAAGAACCCAATACCCCCAACACACAAGGCCAGCCAAGAGCCCACTCAGTGGCCCCGGTGCAGTGGAGGAGTGCCGTGTCCAGCCCATGTGGCAGGGGTCTGCTACTGATCTCAGGCAAACCATGGGCCACCAGGGAAACGGGGCAGGAAGAGAAGACCCTTGACAGAGACCCTTTTAATAAAGGGAGACCCCACCCTCCCCGCCCCAGCATGGAAGGGGCAAGACCTCGCCGTGGAAGGTGAGAGGAGGTGTCGGCTCTGACCCTAAAGGGAACAGCTGCAGCTGGAACTTAGGGGCCCACTCCAGGGCACTCTTCACCACGGCCAGAGCGGCCGCTCCCAGTGCCACCGTGGAGCCCCATCACTGCCAGTTTCACAAAGCGGCTGGTCCGCGGCTTGGTCAGGACATCTTTTGTTCGGTCCTCAGGCCGCAGAACTGCCCGGAACCGCTGCCGCAGCACCATGTCAGGCTTCTGTTGGGGCGGAGGCCAGCTCAAAGTCTTTGAAGGTAGAGGCTGCCGTTCTGCAGAGGGAAGGACACAGGAAAAGGAGATGGTCTGAACCAAGAAGGGAAGGGAAGGGGCACTACAGTGAACAGGCTGAGGGGCAGAGCCGCCCACTTACCCCGGAGCGTCTCGAGTAAATCCCTGAAAGCGGAGTGAGGAGCGGGTGGCTGCTGCCCCCGCCACCCCGCAGCCCTAGCCCCCCCCCGCCACACACAGCCTTGCGTCACTACTGCTCGCCTCCGGGCACCCCCTGCTCGACCAACGCCTTGCCCTCACTCACTGCTCTGCTCGCTGCTGGGCAGCCGCCTCCCGGCGAAGTTCGGATGGGGAAACTGAACAAAGAGGTCTCCTGCTCTACTGATCAGCGTCTCATAGGGCAGGTCCTGAGGGATCTGGGACAACAGGTGGTGGACTGAGGCCATGTCGCAGTCACAATCCAGGACTTCCTGTTCTCGATACAACACGATCTATGGGGAGCAAGGCCTGACATCAGAGACCAGAACATACAGGGCCTTCGCCATTTGCATCGCATTCTACTCAGAGACAATTTAAGCTGGTAACAGACAGGGCTCACCCCCAACGTTCCACAAGCTCTTGGATCCACCTAGGAAGTGAGAGCGTACATATCTGAGGGTTTGTCCAACTGCCTGGCCTTTCTGCTGAGGCAAACTTCCCTCCTGCAATATTTAAGGCTGATCATTAAATGAAGGAGAACTTTTCAGGAGGAAGGAAAGGGGTTACCAGGGCTCGCTGGAGCTCCCGTACTGAAGGAGCGGTCCCAAACAGTCGGAAGAACAGTCTGGTCCCCAAAGCCCCCACTCTACTTCCCTCCCAATGATCCAGACCCTTCTTATACCTTCCATATCCTCCATCCTAACCACCCACAAGCCACCCCGTTTTCTACCCCGACAACACACCCCTTCTTTTTAAAGTTTGATGTTAGCAGTGCGCATAAGGGTGCCAGCAGCTATCAACAGCAACACTGGTAACTCACAAGAACATTTTAAAAAGGCTCAGAAGAATGAAGGTGATAAACGGGTCTGCTTTGCCTTGGCTAACCGGCACCTCCAAAACTTTACAGGGAGCATTTCCCCTCCGCCTCTGACCCGCCCACTAACGAGACACTGGGTCACAATCAGGCATGAAAATGCTGTTTTCACATCTGTGTGACCCCAGCGGGGGGGGATCGGATCAGGCTAGATCGGGGACGGCGACCTGTCTGCTGGCTCAGGGCCTGAACCTACCACAGCGGCAAAGTAAATGGGCATCAAAGGGGTGGCAGGCCAGGAAGAAGTCGTATAACCGCACGATGTGCGGAAGTCAGACAGGACATGCCCGAACCAGGTGATGAGCCAGCTGAGGGCAAAGATGGTCCCCACTTCAGCACTAGGAGCAAGGAAAGCCAGATGTCAGGGTCCCCACCTTGTCCCTTTCCCATTCTCCACGATTTGTCTTTCTGGTGAGCAGGAGAAGCATTTGGAAACATCCTCTCTGGACAATGAGGAGCTCAGCAGCTGCTCTGCACAAACACGTATCCCAATACACAAAGAGCATTTTGGGGCCTCTCACACAGGCATTGTGCTAGAAGCCAAACGTTGTCCAACAGAGGAGCAAGGAAAAACAAGGCGTTAGGGACGGAGAGACAGTTCAGGGGTGAGGTGCTCGCCTTGCATGTGGCCAACCGTCCCCAGTGCCACATATGGTTCCCTGGGTTCTGCCACCGAGTGATGCCTGAGTTGTCAGTTCAGGAGTACGCCCTGAGCACCACTGGGTGTAGCCCACAACCCCCACCTCCACACACATACTCTCTCATACACACACTGACACAGATCAGCACATCACACACGATCGGGCGTGCACACAGACACACACACCCTGCCCTGCCCAAGCAGGCATAAGCTTTCCAGGCCTTTTGGGGGGCATCCGCATGTATCCCCAGGTGTGAACACACATCTGAGTTAGGTTGTTAGAAACATCTTCGCACATGGGCCATTTTTTCTTTCCACAACAAGTGAGGCATTGGCAAAAGACATATTTTTTAACAAAATGGAAGAGGAAAAAAATCACACAAAAAATTTCAAATAATATTGCTTCTCCTTTTGCACTTGGTGACTAAAACCACTGACTATCTTCCTCTCCTCTACCATCAAGGGTCTCCTAAATCAGGAACCTCCACTGGGGGAGAAGTGCCCTGCAACCACATGGGAGGGGACACAGTCGTCTCAGGCGTAACTGCAAGATGCTTTTGGTTTCTCTGCTTCAAGAAGGAAGATGTTTTAGGAGGAAGCTGAGAGCTGCTTTGTTTCTTTTCTGAAAAGGAGAAGGTAGGCTGAGTAAGTCTGGGGACCTTTGTTCTTGGTCCTACAAGACTCACTGCCTTGCTCTTGGCTGACACCCCAAAGCCTACCTTGGCATATTTCTCTTATCTGCTTCTGCCCACTAGAGGTGAACTCAAGAACATGGGCTGTCATTTCTCATTTCCCAAAAAAGAGCAAAGCATCGGAAGTGCTCCAAGCCTGTGTACAAATGCCAAGTATCCAGATTGCTGGTGTGTGGAAAGGACAAGAGCATTTCTGTTTGTTATTTGTTTTGGGGTCAAACCTGGAGTGCTCAGGGATTACTCCTGGCTCTGCATTCAGGAATTGACTCCTGGCAGTGCTTGGGAATGGGGGACATATCACAAGGATGCCAGTAATTAAACTTAGGTTCGATTCCCAGCATCTCATATGGTTTCCCAAGCACCACCAGGAGTCATTCCTGAGTACAAGCCAGGAGTAACCCCTGAGCACTCCAGGTGTGACCAAAAAAAAAAAAAAAAAAAAAAAAAAGAAAAAAAAGAATCAAAAAAAAAAAAAAAAAAAAAAAAAAAAAAGAATCAAATCATGGGGACGAGCGATAGTCCAGAGGGTAGGGCGTTTGCCTTGCCGTGGCCGGCTCATGCCGGCCCAGGTTCGATCCCCGGCATCCCATATGGTCCCCCTAGCACCGCCAGGAGTAATTCCTGAGTGCAGAGCCAGGAGAAACCCCGAGCATTGCTGGGTGTGACCCAAAAGAAAAAAAAAAAAAAAGAATCAAATCAGAACTTAACACTAATGCCCTAACTAAGATGCGGATGAGACTGTGAGGAAGAGACACAGACCAGAAGGAAACTGCAGGTCTGTGGTGTGGTGTACGCGTGTGCACTGCGTGAGTGCGGGCACATCCATACCTCTGCATGAAGTCATGGAGTTCTGGATTCACCTGGTCTATGATGGGCATCAGATAGTTTAATATGTGCTTGGTGTTGTCCATTGTTGGGTCCATGAAGTCCCTAGAGGGAGGAAACTCAGTCAGCGCTGATGAGACCAAGCAATCAGATGTCAGGAGAGTAGGAGCAGGCCCACCGCATTAGACAAACGACTGTAAACGAGTGACCCCCTGCCCTGGGCCCCTCCGCACTGGTACCTGAGGTGATGGGTAGACAGCTTTTCTACCAGGGATGTGGCCAGACTCTCTCCTACCACCAGCAGGAAGGTGACGACGATGTCGTGGTAGCCCTGGTAGTAGTGCAGCTGAGGGTTGCGCTCCAGCACGAGGAGGATGATGTCGATGAGCTCCTCCTGCAGCCCTCTCTCTGCTCCTCCGGCATTCCCTGGGGGCGGCGGGCAGAGCATGGGGAATATGACACGTCTAGAGACACAGGGGCCAGGAGGGCAGCGCCAGATTTCCCCAGGAGAGTCGGCTCAGAGTGAGTCACCACTTGGAAATTCCGATCTAGGTGCACACACCATCACCCTACCGGGACAGCGGGAGGAGCTGCAGACCAGCCTCCGACAAGGTGGGGCAGGGGGCGCAGAATCCAGATATTAGTCCACTTAACCCACTCACTGCAGCTCACACTCTTGCGAGTGCAGTGCCCATGGGGTGGCCTGTGCCAAGTGAGATACACAGCGAACACTTGGCACCACCGCTGTGGAACTACCAAGGAACCAGAATACAACAAGTAGTGCCAGACAGACCCGAATCAAGAGCAACTGAATACATTAGCAGGCACAAAGATGCGGAAATGATTCTAGGTTAAAGAAGGCTGATGGGGGTGGGGGACCAGAGCAAGAACACTGCGGGTAGGGCATTTGCCTTGCACACTGCTGACCCGGGTTCAATCCCCGGGATCCCATATGGTCCCTCAAGTCCTGCCAGGAGTCAATTCCTGAGTGCAGAGCCAGGAATAACCCTGAGTATCATCAGGAATGACTTAAAAAAGCCAAATATGGGGCTGGAGGCGATAGTCCAGTGGGTAGGACATTTGCCTTGCACGCAGCCGCCCATGCCGGCCTGGGTTCGATCCCCGCATCCTATATGGTCCCCCGAGCACCGCCAGGAGTTATTCCTGAGTGCAGAGCCAGGAGAAACCCCTGAGCATTGCTGGGTGTGACCCAAAAAAAGAAAAAAAAAGCTGAATAAATAAATGAATGACTGAATGAATAAATGAATAAGTAATAAAAGGCTAATAGGGCAGAGAAGACAGTACAGAAGGTAGGACACTTCCATTGCAGAGTCGACCCAGTTTGATCCGCAGGAACCTGATCTGCTCTACTGAGCCCCACTGGGGAGTAATCCCAGAGCACAGAGCTTAGGAGTAAGACCCGAGCACCGCAGGGGAACTCCCAAAGACAAATAGGCTAGTGAAATAAAGCTAAGTGGGAAATACATAGATTTGCATTTCTTTTCCTTTAAAAACACAAATGTCTTTATTTATAAAGACCTAGAATAAATGACGAAATATAAATGAAATCGGATTCGGTAACAGTATTTCCCAATGTTGTAACTGATTTGGTAAATGAAGCTGTGATTATGCAAGAACCTTTTTGCTTCTTGAGTCCTACCCAGCAATGCTCAGGGGTTACTCCTGGTGATGCTTGGGATACCATATGGGATGCTGGGGAATCGAACCCGGGTAGGCTGCTTGCAAGGCAAGTACCCTCCCTGCTGTACTACCACTCCAGACCCCATCAAAAGCCTTTTAAGAAATATATCCTGAAATATTTAGGGGTAAACAGGCAACGTTTATGCATTCTTAAGTAGTTAAGAAAAAAATTTATGTGTTCAGAGGACAAATAAAAATATTAAGCAAGTGCGGAAGCGATAGCCCAGCGGGTAGGGCGTTTGCCTTGCACGTCGCCAGCCCATGCCGGCCCAGGTTCGATCCCTGGCAACCCATATGGTCCCTGAGCAGTGCCAGGAGTAATTCCTAAGTACAGAGCCAGGAGTAACCCCTGAGCATTGCCGGGTGTGACCCAAAAAGCAAAAAAAAAAAAAAAAATATATATATATATATATATATATTAAGCAAATATAATGTGGGGCTGGAGCGATAGCACAGCGAGGAGGGCATTTGCCTTTCATGCAGCCGACCTGGGTTTGATCCCCCAGCATCCCTTATAGTCCCCTGAGCACCGCCAAAGAGTAATTCCCTGAGCAAAGAGGCAGGAGTAGCTCCTGAGCGTCACTGGGTGTGACCCAAAAAAAAGCAAATAAATAATTAAACAAATATGATGAAATGTTAATAAAGAAATGTAGGCAGAGACTGGAGCATTAGCACAGTGGGTAGGGCATTTGCCTAGCATGCAGTAGACCCAGGTACGATCCCCGGCGACCCATATGGTCCCCGAGCACTGCCAGGAGGAATTCCTGAGCAAAGAGCCAGGAATAACCCCTGAGCATTACCGCGTGTGACCCAAAAAAGAAAAAGAAAGAAACATAGGCAGTGACTAGCTAGAAAATGCAGTGGATAGGGTCTTGCCTTACATTCAACCAACCCAAGTTCCCAGTACCCCTTATGCTCCCTTGATACTCTCCAGGAGTGGCCTGTAAGCACAGAACCAGGACAAAATCCTGAGCATGCAGGGTGTGGCCCAAATCCCAACCCTCTACCAAATAGTTTTTTTTTTTGTTGTTGTTTTTGCTTTTTTGGGTCACACCTGGCAATGCTCAGGGGTTGCTCCTTGCTCTGCACTCAGAAATTACTCCTAGCACTGCTCATATGCCCATAGGGGACCATATGGGATGCGGGGATCGAACCTGGGTCGGCCACATGCAAGGCAAATGCCCTACCGGCTGTGCTATTGCTTTGGCCCCTTTTATTAGTTTTTAATTTTTTTTTTATTACTTTTATTTCCCTCTGCCAAATAAAGACAGAGGCCGGAGCAATAGCCCAGTGGGTAGGGCGTTTGCCTTGCACGTGGGTTTGATCCCCGGCATCCCATATGGTCCCCCGAGCACCGCCAAGAGTAATTCCTGAGTGCAGAGCCAGGAGAAACCCCTGAGCATTGCCGGGTATGACCCAAAAAAAGCAAAAAAAAAAAAAAAAAAAAAAGAAAAGAAAAGAAAGAAATTGAGATAAAACCTATCTAGGGAGGAGTGAAGTGCTCCTCACCAAACTGAACCACCACAGTAAACACTGACCTTGACCCAATGGGGTTGGACTCAGAAAGCCTGTCTCGAGAGCTCTTTCAGAGCACACAGTGGATCTGGGAATGAGCACTGGGGTACCTTAATTTTTCTGGCTTTTAGTACAAAATGAAATAACTGAAGTACTGTGGCAGGTAAGGTAATGTGAAAACAAACTGAGTTCTCTGTATAAAAGGGGTCAGCCGAGGCTGAGAAAAACTCAAAGTATGAAACCACACGAGGACGTCAGGATTATAGAAAGACTGTAAGCAACAGACTGATAAACAGAAGAGGAAGGGGCGGGCTCTGAGGGAAAGTGTAAACAAAACCACATAAAATTTATCCCAGGAGGTCTCATCCAAGCTGGACAGGAAAAGGGGCTGGAACCAGGAACGGCTTTTATCAAATCAAGGTGGCAGGCTACTGGCATCACGAGAGCCTTTCCAGGAAGCGGGGCGGAGCAGGACAGAGGAGCCTTTAGCAGAAGACAGCCAAGCAGTTTCAGAAGAGGGAAGCCATGTTTCAGGCTCCTGTTCCTGTAATCTCCTTCCTTTGTGGACTAACGTGATGCCGCAGCCAAAGGAAGAGAAAATGCAGACAGTGGTCACGCTGCTCATTCTTCCGGGGTGGAGAGGCAATGTGAGAGCAGACTTTTACATTAGTTTTGGAGAGGTGTTTCAGGTCACATCTGGCAGTGCTGACTCCGGGGTTCAGCATTCAGGGAACCCCAGGGGGTGCAGGGGTGGAATCCAGGTTGGCAGTGTGCTTGGCAAGTGCCCTACCCACTGTGCTGTCTCCAGCGCCCTGACACAACTCCTTCACAAGCAGAGAATGGCCTCCTCTCCGGAGCGGGGATCCAACACATCCATCACTGAATGAAGGAATGAACAGTTCTCGCCAATCTTTAAAGCCACACTGACAGGCCAGAGCGCGAGGTCGCACACATCTCTGCAGGCAGGCCCAGGGTCCATCCCTGGTACTGCAGGGTCCCCCAGTGGTATGGCCTGGGTATGGCACCAAACTCAAAATAATAAAAGCCAAATGCATGGCTTCAGTGACTCTAATGAAGTCTGTTCTATGGCTCTGAAGGGCAAAGGGGGCTGGAAACTTTCCCTCTCATTCATCAACTCAAGAGAAAGCAATTCTACCCAGGCTCCGACAGTGGGAATCCAGGCGTACTCAAGTTCACAGAAGGACAACTCAGCAGGGGCTGGAGCAAACAGTGGGCAGGAGGCACTTGCCTTGCACATGGCTAACACAGGTTCAATCCTTCGCATCCCAAATGGTGCCCCCCAGCACCATCAGGAGTAATTCCTGAGTGCAGTGAAAGGAATGATCCCTGAGCATTGCTGGGTGTGACCCAAAGACAAAAAAAAAAATAATAATAATGGATAACTCCGCAGTGGGGAGGTAGGGTCTCCCTGCCTGTGCACCCTCACTGACTGTGGGGGGAAGGAGTCTTGACTCTAGCATGTGCCAACACAAGAAATAAGTGTGAGGGGCCGGAGCGATAGCCCAGCGGGTAGGGCGTTTGCCTTGCACAGGGCCGGCCTCTGCCGGCCTGGGTTCGATCCCGGCATCCCATATGGTCCCCCCGAGCACCGCCAGGAGTAATTCCTGAGTGCAGAGCCAGGAGTAGCCCCTGAGCATTGCCGGTGTGACCCAAAAAGGCAAAAAAAAAAAAAAAAAAAAAAAGAAAGATGTGAGCAGGCCGAGAAGTCTGTGCGGGGCCGGAGGCGATAGCACAGTGGGTAGAGCGTTTGCCTTGCACGTGGCCGACCCGAGTTCGATCCCTGACATCCCATATGGTCCCCCAGGCACCGCCAGAAGTAATTCCTGAGTGAAGAGCCAGGAGTAACTCTGAGCATCGCCAGGTGTGACCCCCCAAAAAAAAAAAAAAAAGCAAAAAGAAAAAAAAAGAAGTCTGTGCGGGACAGACCAGGAGAGCTTCTCACCAGGAGGGAAGCGCCGTAGAGACCGCCCTGACGTCCAGAAGCACTTGCTGGTAGTCTTTGCTCATCTGTCGTAAGTCCTTCCCTATGGGAGGAAAGGAAACTCGTGAGCAAAGGGTTGGCCGGAAGCAAAACATTCTGGTTTGACAGCAAAAGACCTGGCCGACAAAGTCTGGCTTTTTCCTAAAGAGGCTCTGACTTAAGGCACTCTGGAACCCAGCTAAGTCCCAAACCTGCTGCTTCCTCAGAGTTCTAGGAGGTGGGGACAGACTGAGCAGACACCACAGCGTGAGGGGACTGAGCAGACAATCGGGAGGCTGCTGTGCACCCCAGGGCCACTTTCGGAGTTTCAGGGTCCACAGCGGCAAAACAGATAGCCCCTTCCCTGTGTACCTGCCAGGTCACTGTGAGGAACAGAGAAGACCCTGACTGAGGAGAGGCCGGATTAGTAATACAGTGGGGCGGGTGATTGCCTTGCATACGGCCAATGTGGTAAGTCCTCTCAGGAGTGATCCCTGAGTGCAGAGCCGAATCAGGCCTGAGCACTGTCCAGTGTGATCCCAAAACAAACAAAAGCAAAAACCCAAATGTGGAAGCTATAAATGAGAACGACAACAGTCTAGGGACCAGTGACTAAGCCTGCAGTGATTAAGACCAAGTCACATGAAGAGACGTCAAGAGGCGTCTCAGGCCCCGAAAGTCTAGAACAAAGGCACCACAAAGAGGCGGCATGTGTGTTCGACTGTAGCGCCTAAACCAACACAAAGGAGACCGACTCTCACTGTCACACTACACAGCAGGTGTTTGGTTCCCTTGGGCTGAGTGTCACATAACAAGCGCACATGTCCTCCCAGCCAAGAAAATGCCAACCAGCCAGGGGGCCCCTGCATAGCACACACACCCCTGCCTGCTCCACACCCGTGTTATCTCAGAGATGTGCAAAACTGGGGATTCAAAATCAAGGACTTAGAATGTGGGTACTGTAGTAGCTCTTCCTCCCCTGAAAAAGCTGACTGCTCCCAGGCCGCCGGTGCCAAAGACAGCAACAGGCAGCAACTTAACCCCAACGGGGTCCCCCACGACACTGTCCTGTTTTAATCTGTCCAGCACCTGGCAGTGGACTCTTTCTAAGTGCCTCTTTCTGAGTGGAAAAGCCCCGGTGCCTGGTCTTGTGCCACACATCCCGAGAAAGTAGGGACTGTTTGCTGAGTGGACGAAGGACCAAGACTCCGTGTTCTGCGGTACTTGAAAAAGTCTTTTCTTTTGTATTGTGCTCCGAGGAACACTTTCTACTACACAGGACTTACAAATCAGTTAACAAGCTTTTCACAAAATTACAGAACGTTGGAATTCAAAAGCATCTCGGTATTTTTTTTTTTTTTTTTTTTTTTTGCTTTTGGGTCACACCCGCGATGCTCAGGGGTTTCTCCTGGCTCTGCACTCAGGAATTACTCCTGGCAGTGCTCGGGGGACCATATGGGATGCCGGGATCGAACCCAGGCCGGCACAGGCCGGCGCGTGCAAGGCAAGCGCCCTACCCGCTGGGCTATCTCTCCGGCCCCTCGGCATTTCTTAATAAGAAGGAATGTTTAAGGATAAGCTCTTCCTGTAGCCTCATGCTTCTCAAAGTGTAGTTCACCTGCATCATAACTACCTAGGGAGCTTGGAGAGAAGGTGTCCACAATCCACTTCTAAGCAAATACAGACACAGACTGGAATATACACAGCCCTGCCCTGGGTACCAGAAATGAAAACCCAGAGTTTCACAGATGTAAGGTCTATGCTCTATGGTGATGTCTCATCCCTGGTCCCCAGAATATATATAATATATATGTATATGTATATGTATATGTATATGCATGTATATATATGTATATGCATGTATATATATGTATGTATATATACGTATATATATACATCGGATATATATACACATACATACATACATATTATATGTATATACATACGTATATGTATATGTATGTATGTGTGTGTGTGTGTATATATATATATATATATATATATATATATATATAGGTCTTTTTAGCTACACCCAGCAGAGCTCAGGGGTCACTCCTGGAGGTGTTGAGGAACCACATAGAATACGAGGATCAAATCCAGGTCTGTGTGTGCAAAGCAAGCTCCTTACCCACTGTACTATCTCTCTGGCCTTGGAATAAGCATTTATTTATTTATTTATTTATTTATTTATTTATTTTTGTTTGCTTTTTGGGTCACACCCGGCAATGCTCAGGAGTTACTCCTGGCTCTGCACTCAGGAATCACTCCTGGCAGTGCTTGGGGACCATATGGGATGCCGGAGATCGAACCTAGGTCAGCCATGTGAAAGGCAAATGCCCTACTCACTGTGCTATTGCTCTGGCCTCGGAATATGCATTTTTAATACACTTTTCGGGCTAGTCAATAAAAGCTACCTATCTAATAAAAGGCCATTCCAATTTTTTTTTTTTCTTTGGGTCACACCTGGCAATGCTCAGGGGTTACTCCTGGCTCTGCACTCAGGAATTACTCCTGGCGGTGCTTGGGGGACCATATGGGACTCTGGGGATCGAACCCGGGCTGGCATAGGCCGGCCGCGCGCAAGGCAAACCCGCAGGACTATCGCTCTGGCCCCGGCCATTCCAATTTTGAATAAAACTCTACTCCTTGGAGGCAGAGATAGCATAGCTGAGCACAGAGCAAGTAGTAAGCCCTGAGCAGCCCAGGTATGCTCTGCCCCCTGCAAAAAAAAAATCTACTTAGTTTGATCTTTTTTTTTCTTTTTTGGCTTTTTGGGTCACACCTGGCAATGCTCAGGGGTTACTCCTGGATCTTTACTGCTCGGGGGACCATATGGGAAGCCGGGCAATCAAACCCAGGTCGGCCACGTGCAGGGTAAATGCCCTACCCGCTGTGCTATTGCTCCGACCTCAGTTTGATCTTATTTTCACAGGGAAGGCTCAACCATAACTTAAAATGTTTTAGATTAACTCTTCTATTCTTCACTTAAAATAACCATAGAAAGCTGGAAAGAACTCAATGAACAGAGTGTATGCAATGCTGTGAACCTAATTCAAATCCCCAGTATGGGGCTGGGCTGATAGTATAATGTAAGGAGTTTGCTTTCATGCAGACAACCCTGGTTCAAGCCTGGGCATCCCAAGCAGTTCCCAGAGCACTTCCAGGCGTAATTCCTGAGCGCAGAGACAGAAGTAACCCCTAAGCATTGCCAGTGTGACCCCCAAAACAAACATTCCCATTATAGTATACGGTCTCTGGCACAGAGCTGCACAGAGTACCACCCCTTCCCTGGGCGATAAATAAAGCACACAAAGAAAAGATTCTGAAATTAGTTTCTCTTTCTCCTAAAAACGCTGCACTCGCAGTCCAAATCAGCCCTCACCTGGACGTAGGCGGAGGGTCACTGGTGTTGATGTTGAGGAGTTTGGGGCCACACTTTGCGCCGGATCTCATTGGTCAGGAGACCCCCTCGCTGATGGCCATGCGTCTGAGGGCAGCCACGTCAGTGGGGTCACTGTTCAAAGCCTGCTGGATCTCTGCTACTTTCTTTTTCCCTTTTGGCACTGAAGTCTGCAAAACAAAGAGAACATCATTAGGGACATGTCCTGCTGGGGCGCATTTTCTTTTTAGAATTCGGTCTCCAATTGGTTTGAGGTACAGACAAGTATTTCTAGTTTTTTGGGTTTTGCTTTGTTTTGGCCATACCTGGTAGTGCTTGGGGACACCAGATCGGGTGCTGGGGACCAAAGCTGGGCCTTTCCTGCTGTCAGCCTTGCAATAAGTATTTCTAAAGTGAACTAACACGTATTTAACTGACACATACAGTACAAACCAGTAAGGAGACAAACCACTGTCTAAGAAATAAGCAAATGGGATGTAGAGACAGTACAGGCTAAGGAAGGTGCTCATTCTGCATGCGCTCATCAGAGCTTGATTTCCGGCACTGTACATGGTTTCTTGAGCTGACTCTTGGCTCTGTGCTCAGGGGTCACTGCTTGCCAGGCTCGGCAAACCATACATGGTGTTGGGGTTCAAACCAGGGCTGGCCACCTATGTTTGTTCTTGATACTGCTAGAGCACAAATATCTTTTTTTTTTTTTTGCTTTTTTGGGTCACACCCGGCAATGCTCAGGGGTTTCTCCTGGCTCTGCACTCAGGAATTACTCCTGGCGGTGCTCGGGGGACCATATGGGATGCCGGGATCGAACCCGGCCGGGCACAGGCCGGCGCGCGCAAGGCAAACGCCCCTACCCGCTGGGCTATCGCCTCCGGCCCCTCAACTCAATTTTAAGACAAAATCACGTTTGGAAGAATTCTCCAGAGACTTGCTAATATAAGGACAAATTTAAATCATATAGCAACTTTTTTTTCCCTTTTTTTTTTTTTTTTTTTGGGTCATTCCCAGCAGTGCTCAGGGGACCCTGTGGGGCTGGAGATTAAACCTGAGATTCCTGCATGCGAAGCCTGTGCTAGCCCACTAACCTCTCTCTGGGGCCCTAAAGCAGAACATTGGGTTGGAGAGACAGCACGACGCGTCAGGCACTTGCCTTGCAAGTGAGGGGCCGATCCAAGACCCTTGGCACCACCGACAGTCCTCTGAGCCAGGAGAGGTCCCTGAACACAGAGCCAGGAATAAGCCTTGAGCACCACTGAGTGTGCCCCCACCAAACAATCAGAAAACACACAAAAAAGGCAACAGCACATGGAAGACTGTGCTGAAGGGCAAGATTTGCAGGAGGAGAGAGTGTGTGTGCAAAGACCTGGCTGGGAGAAAGAAACACCATGTTCAGAAAACACACAGATATTCTGGGAGGCGGAAACATGAGGCAAAGGGAAAGAAGAGAGGCTGAGAGCACAGCAGTAAATGTGGGGAACAGCAAGTCTGTGAAGGAGCGTGAGGTTTATCTTGCCCCAGGGAGAAGGAGAGCAGAGGGAAGGTTTTGGCCCTGAGCCGATGGGCCACTCTAGAAAGCAGTGTTTTCCAGGCAGATCTAAACGCACAGATTTTCTATAGAACAGGACTGGCTGGGACAAAATATGAGCAGGAACTGAATTAAAACTCTGGGACTGCAAGGATAGTACAGCAGGCGGAGTGCACGGCCCAAACTGTGTTCAGTCCCTGGCTGCCCACATGGTCCCTGGAGCGCCTTCGGGAGTAACTCCTGAGAACCGACAGATGTAGCTAAGAAAAACAAACAGGGCCAGAGCGATAATCTAGCGAGTAAGGTGCTTGCCTTGCACGTGGCCGGCAGGGGGTTCGATCCCTGGCACCCCATATGGTCCCCGGAGCCGGGAATAACCCCTGAGCATAGCTGGGTGTGACCCCAAAATGGAAAAACAAAACAACATTTGTGTACATACATACATACATAGTATGTATCTGAGGGGGCTGGAACGATAGCCCAGCGGGTAGGGCATTTGCCTTGCACGTGGCTGGCCCCTGCCGCCCGGGTTCAATCCCCAGCATCCCATATGGTCCCCTGAGCACCGCCAGGAGTAATTCCTGAGTGCAGAGCCAGGAGAAACCCCTGAGCATTGCCGGGTGTGGCCCAAAAATAATTAAAAAAAAAAAAAAAAAAAAACATAGTATGTATCTGAGTAACATCAGGAGGTGCTTAGGGCTACTCCTTGCCTGTGCCTTGGGGGTCTCTCCAAACCTGTGGTGTCAGGGATGGGGCCTGAACCAGTCTCCGCGTGCCAAGCCTGCACTACAGCCCTCTGAGTGGTCTAGCCCCATTTTACTCTTTTAACTCAGGGTGCCCTAGCACTTCCCACTCATCACAACGCAAGAGCACTCCATGCATGTTAAGACTACACCGCAGATAAGCTGACATTTAGAAACCTTGTTAGCTTGTTTGCTAAGAGAAAAAATTTCCTCCGTTTGTCTAGATATATGCTTCTTGGTCCAAATAAGTTACTCAGCAATCTAGGGAAAAGGCAAGTGTTGCCTGTGTCCTGGGGGAAAAACTTGTTGCAACCAGCTGGCTTTCCATTAGGTATTGACAAATAACACCAGAATTTTACCTCATTCTTAACACATGCAACAGTTTTAATACTTCCCTTTTCTTTTGGGTTTTGGGTTCCACCAGGCAATGCTCAGGGGTTACTCCTGACTCTACACTTAGGAATTACTTCTGGCGGTGCTGGAGGACCTTGTGTTATGCTGGGATCGAACCTGGGTCAGCCACATGCAAGGCAAACTCTCTCTCCCCACTGTACTATCACTCCAGCCCCGTACTACTTCTCTCAATACTGTATTCTGGTTCTATTTAAAATCCTGCATTTCAAAATGCAGAACCATGTTCTCCATGGAACTCTGTGGGCATTGAGTAAATAAGTAAACTGCATCACCTTCCCAGCCTACTGCTAGAGTTCGCTTACTGTAATTGCCCTGTAGATTCACAGACACTTTGGCCTTTTAAAAAACAACTGGGGGGCCAGAGCGATAGTCCAGCAGGTAGGGCATTTGCCTTGCACACGGCCGGACCGGGCCGACCCGGGTTCGATCCCAGGCATCCCATATGGTTTCCCGAGCACCTCCAGGAGTAATTCCTGAGTGCAGAGCCAGGAGTAACCCCTGAGCATTGCTGGGTGTGCAAGGCAAACGCCCTATCTGCTGGGTTTTCGCTCCGGCCCCTCAACATTTTATTTTATTTTTTTTAATTTTTTATTATACCACAGTGAAACATATAATTACAAAGGTGTTCATAATTGGTTCTTGGTAATACAGTATACCAGCACCCATCCCTCCACCAGTGCCCCATTTCCACCACCAATGTACCCCCACCCCCCCCCGCCCACCCCCAGGCTGCCTTAATTGCAGGTACCCCAGTTTCCTCTCTTTCTCTCTCCGTCTCTGCATCTCTCTCCCTCTTATTTGACAAATTGTGGCTAGCCCTACAGGCATTTAGAGTTTATCACTTAAGTCTCTTTGTGTATATTCAATGGTGAGTTTTAATCTGCCATTACCATTTCCCACATTTAGTAAAACACTGGTATCTATTTATGTCGTATTAATGAATGCAGTCATTCTATATCTGTCCTTTTCCTTCTGACTAATTTCACTCAGCATGATAGTCTCCATGCCCATCCATTTGCAGGTAAATTTCATAATTTCATCTTTTCTGACAGCCGCATAGTATTCCATAGTGTAGATGAACCACAGTTTCTTTAGCCAGTCCTCTGTTCTCGGGCATTTAGGTTGTTTCCAGATTCTAGCTATAGTGAATAGCGCAGAGATGAATAAAGAAGTACAGATAGATAGTGTTTCTGCTATGTGTTTTTCGGTCTCTCGGGTATATTCCCAGGAGTGCTATTGCTGGATCAAATGGGAGCTCAATATCTAGTTTTCGGAGGAATGCCCATATTGTTTTCCAAAAGGGCTGGACCAGTCGGCACTCCCACCAACAGTGGATCAGTGCCCCTTTTTCCCCCACATCCACGCCAGCACCGGTTGTTCTTGCTGTTTTGGATGTGTGCCAGTCTTTGTGGTGTGAGATGGTACCCTCAACATTTTAATAAATGACAAAGCGAGAGGGTAAAGTAGAGGGCCAGCTGAACAGCTAAGTTACTAATACTCTGTCTTCTTCATCCTGGAAAGAGGAAAAAACTATTCTTTAGACGCTTAAGATTAAAATTAATACCCACTGCCTTTTTATGGGAAACATTTTTTGTGGCTTGTGGGCTGGACTTGGAGAATGCCACATCTGGGCTCAGGAGCAAAGTTCATGTCTCACCTGAAAGTAGCATATACGATATCCA